>JAKUCV010002602.1:0-63533 GCA_028386065.3 Turnera subulata | reverse complement strand
GACATACATATAACGTTCCATGTAGTGTTCTTATGTGGGTCGGTCCAGTCCACAAGTTCTCCAACTTGTACCCGTATGTAGAATTCATATCACATATAAATTCTCAACATACGCTAGTCTTGATTTATTATTACAACCCATCCATAATAATAATCGACTAGGGACATTTAAGAATATACATATCAAATATATATATATATACTAGGGTTATAAGTATGTGCAAGCGTTTATCTCATAAACGATACTTATTGGAATAACCTTAAAGTGTATGTACATGACTATAAATAAACATCCATGATTGGCTTTTGGGCATATTACTAACAAATACAATATTCGTCACCCGATCTCGGGGACCATTATTCATGCCAGTTCACACCAATCTAAACAACAACAACAACATTATCACAATAGAAAGACAAGCAGCGGAAGACTAGAATGCAGATGCAGCGGTGTATGGATCCGGAGTCAGGTGGAGAAGAAAGCAGCAGCCAACGAACATCGTACCTGAACTACGATCAACCATACCTACGGGATGAAACCCCGTAGGCGAGGGGTGAGTCCGAAGCGCTCACCGACGAAAGATAAACAGTGATATATAATCAACCATAATACTTTCGAGGTAAACACAACAATCACAACAATAAGCACAAACAATCACAACACAAGAAAATTACCATAACAACTATACCAAGACCAAAAGAATGCTTAATTATTTTTATTACCAATTTTAACTTCCGGGCTCCGTCACTGGACAAGCTAGGGTCGTACCTGGTTATTAACTAATTCTGGATGCCAGACCCCACCACAATCCGGGATCAACATCCTCATATCTCAAATCCGGGATCAACATCCCAATATCACAAGTCCGGGTTCAACATCCCAATATCACAAATCCGGGATCAACATCCCAATATCACAAATCCGGGGTCAACACCCCAACCAACTAACTCACTGGCCATGACACCACAGAACTAGTTTCTAACCATCTAGTCGTACCACTACTTTCCAAGTGACCATTATACCATCATCTCAAATTCCAGTCCAAATCCATTACTCTTTCATCAATTACCCAATTTCTATTATCTCAGATTAACTCCACAGACTCAATCTCTTATCACAATCTCATGACATAAATTATTCAAAATTAACAGCTCAGCATTATTTCCAACACAATATACACAAGTCTATCACAATCCAACAACAGCATCAATAATTCCACAGCAATCAGGTATCAGTCAATAATTATTCCAACAGATCAATCTAACAACAAAAATACACAAACAACAAAGATACACACACAGCATTACGGGCACATATCAAGGTTTATCCATCCTCACCTTAGCCGATATCAGGTTTGGAAATGCCCCACAGACTCCAAGTCCGGCTCCTCAGGTATCTGCTCGTTATCAATTCCTATATCAACAAATAATATGCACATATAAGATGGTATGCTCATGCTTGACTATTACTATAAACCGTAAAAAGAAATAACTAACGCGCTAACTCGGTACTTCCCCGGGTTATTTTCTATCCTCATCATCATCCCCCATTTTTCTGTGTCTAAGGTAATACTTACTCATACGTATTCCTATACAATACCTACTTTGTTAATACCCTTTCCAATTTATTTCTACAAGTATGTACTTCCCAAAATTATTAATTACTATTACTATTATTTTTATTATTTCCATGACTATCTCCTCAATTATTCCATTATTTATATTTTTCCTATAATACAAGTTATTTTTATTCCCAATATATTTCTATTTGATTTCCCATAATATTATTTACCCTAATTACACCCCTTTTATTACTTTTTCCAATTAATTTCTTTTTTTCAGAATTTTTCTACCTATTCTAGAATATATATTATCTTTTCTCTTTTTTTTTTTATTTATTTTCAAACCCAAACCCAAGCCCAAACCTAACCTCTAAGCCCACACTCAAGCCCAGTTTACAACCCAAGCCCATGACACATCCAGCCCAACCTATACCCAAAACGTAGCCCAAACAAGACCCAACCATTTCAGCCCGCGACCCGGATCGTTCGGGTCAGACCCGCCACCGAACTACCGGGTCGTCTCAACCCGTGGCTGCTCACCTCGGTTCCTTCGGGTGGCGACGAGCGGCGAAGACGGAGGCGGTCGCGGTGCTGGCAGACGACGCGGAAAAGGTGGAGGCGGCTGGTGGCGCTTCCTGCTGTGGTGCCGGCGAGCAAAGAAGAGAGGCGGATCCGTTGGTGGCTCGTCGGGTCTGCGGTGAGGAAGATGACTCCTGTCGTTGTTGGTGCCGTTCTGCCGCGTGGGAAGACAGCCACGACGGCAGGGAGGGGAAGGGGAGGTCGACGACGACTTGCGCGGTGGTGGAGGTGCGTGAGGAGGTGGCGGCGGTTCTCGGCAGATGAAGAAGAAAAGAAAAGGAAAAATAAAAGAAAGGTGGAGGGGAGGTGGTGAAACGGCGGCGTGTCTTGGTGGTTTTGTTTTGTTGTTTTTTTTTTGTTTCTTTTTCTTTTTGTTGCAGGTGTGGAAGGTTGGGTTTTTCCTGGGAAATGGTGAGTTGCAGAGGAAGAGTTAAGGCAGGGAAACCAAGGCTTGCAGTGCATAATGATTATAATGCACGGGCAAGAAACTGGTCTTTCACGGGATGATACTGTCCACTCACAGGCTTCACAGTGGTTGGCGGCTGCATTATGCAGTCGTGTCCCGTCCGGACCAGAAAATATCAATAATACCCCCCTTGATAAATTTCTAGCCCGATAATACAAGATTAAACGTAACTTTTCTGAAGATTCCTGGACCCGAAAAATTCCAACTTTGGTCCGGAAAATCCGTAGAAAAATCCCGAGCGTGGGACAGGGCTCGGTTTCGGATTCCGAAGCATAAATTACCGTTAATTAATTATTCAAGATTAATCTTAATGGTAAATAACTTGAAAAGTAAATTTTACGGTACGGTAAAAACGTAAAAATTACCCGGGCTGTTACATCTCTGACCCTAGTAATTTGTCCTGGTTGTGGAGCCTCCCTTTAATTTAAATTTTTATACATAAAAAAATAACTATACCACATGCATCAACTAATAAAATTTAAAATTAATTACTTTCATGAATGATCAATTAGTTTTTATAAAATAAAAATCATATTCTTAATAAAAAATTGTTCTTTATTTTTCTAATCAAAAAAATTTGTTCTTTATTTTACAAAATTAACTTTTTCTTTTTTCTAATCAATTTTTTCTTTTTTTTTTGGTACATCCAACTTTTTCTCTTTTTTTTTTGGTACATCCAACTTTTTCTCTTTTTTTTGGTACATCCAACTTATGCTCTCCAACATTCTAAAAAAGAAAACAAAAGTATTTTTGAGAATTAGAAAACCAAAGTATTTAACTGATTGAATTGACATAATAATAAACCATCTAGTATATGGATAAGAGATTCATTCATTTTCTTCCTTAAGAAAAAAAAAAGAGATTCATTCATTTTCCTCCCATATTCCTCACAAAATCAAACTTTTTAACCGTTATATCGTATAAGGAAAAAAAAAATATATAGCGTATAGTAATAAATAAAAAATCCCCACAGCACACTTAACTTTCTGCAAGTAGAAGAAAAATACATTGCTTCTTCTTCGAGACATTCTTTTTCCAACATTCCCAAACTCACTCAATAAAAATCTAAAACGTAAAAGGCCTTAATCCCCCCCAAATGATCCATCACCAAATCTAGGGTTTACCAGAATGAGCTCCACCACGACAACCAATTCCTCCAATTCCGCTCCCCCCGCCCAAGATCCCGCCTCCTACTTCGTCGACCTGCTCCGCCACTCCTCCCCGTGGGCGGCGGAGGACAGCCACGACCGCGAGGACGAGCCCACCGAGCTCAACACCCTCAACAGCTCCGGCGGCTTCCTCGTCGTCTCCACCGACAAGCTCTCCGTCAAGTATGCCTCCGTCAACCTCCACGGCCACGACGTCGGCGTGATTCAGGCCAACAAGCCCGCGCCGGTGAAGCGGCTCGTGTACTACTTCGAGATTTTTGTGAAGAGTGGCGGCGCCAAAGGGCAGATCGCTATTGGGTTCACTAATGAGAGCTTCAAGATGCGGAGGCAACCTGGGTAAAGTTTCTGTCTTTGTTTATTGAAGTCTTTGCTCTGTAATTTGGTATGTTGTTGCTTTCGGAATTAGTGAAAAGGAGTTGTATTTTAGCCGGGAGCTGCTATAAGAAGAGTGTGGAGAAGATCAAGTGTGTTGTCTGTAAATTGAGAAACTTGTTGCATTAGTTGTTGAAGGATGCTGAAGAATTAAGCTTGACGATTGCTGATGTCTGGTTGGACTAGGGTGAGATTTAGTTGGCGTCTGTTGCTGTTTGAGGCAAAAGTATTGTGGTTCTCCTGTTTCACAATCAATTATTGTTTGGTTAACATGATGGCTTGCATTGCATGAAGTGCTTTCAGGTGACTGGTGTATCAGATTTTAGGTTAGTTTTTACTACAGATGTAGGAATGAACTGTTTTTTGGTGAAATGGAAAGTACCCAGCTATATCACTAGCATGACTGCTGAATTCTGTCTTATTATTGAAGTTGCATATCATAATATTCTACTGGAGTGGGCAGATGTTTATCTTAGATCTTCTGGATTTGAAATGATGTTAGAGAAAATTTTCTTTTGGGCAGTGGCAGTTGTCCTATGAAATGGAAGATAATGCAGGCTTTAGGTTAAAGGTTCTTGTACTCCTTTTATGGTGCATGTGTAAATTCTGTGCAAGGACAACTCTTTCTATGGTGCTTGAGTAGAACCTGTGCAAGGATAACTCTTTCTATGGTGTTTGAGTAGACCCTGTGCAAGGATAACTCCTTTTGTGAATTCAGTATGTTGGTTGTTAGGGTTCCAAGTTTCCAGTAGCTAGGAGGTGTTGTGCCTCATTTGGTATTTTGATGAGTTACTAATGTTTGTTTGCTTGCATTCTGATTAAGATAAGTCTTTTGCTGGGAATATTACTTGCTTCTTTCGTTCTTCTTTTTTGGCAGTATTCGCAGTTTCTTTAAATGGTTCTTTACCTTCTTATTTCTTGCAGGTGGGAAGCAAACAGTTGCGGATATCATGGTGATGATGGACACCTTTATCGTGGGCAAGGAAAGGGGGAGCCTTTTGGACCGACATATACAACCAATGATACCGTTGGTGCTGGTATCAACTATGCTTCACAGGAATTCTTTTTCACGTAAGGGAGTTTAGCTATTTGGCTTTAGTGCATTTTTGCCGGAATAAAACTATTATTGCTTTCTGAATTGTAAGATTCTTAACTTTCTCTATGGAAGTTATCTGCGACTATAAGTTTCTCATTGTCTATTGTGTTATTTCTGTTGATGCCAGTAAAAACGGTGTGGTAGTTGGTGCTGTCTACAAGGAGACGAAGGCTCCACTATTCCCTACTGTTGCTGTTCACAGCCAGAATGAGGAGTATGCAGCCTTTCTTTTATAAAATAGTTATTCTGTGTTTCCATTATTTTGGAGAAAACATGCTTTTTATGCTATGTATTGGGACATTTTGTTCCTTGATTCTGCGTGGAATGGGTCTGGTTAGGCTCTTGTTCGAATGTCAAGGTCTTTACCTTGGATGCTATAGCTATATATATATTGAACTCTTTTGGTAAACAATGGTCATACTAATTCTCTGCCTTCAAAAGTGTTTCCCGTTCAGAAGTGTAGCATTCCTTAGAAAAGAACAAAAACTCATATGGGACTTAATGGTAGGTCTGGGCCAACCTAGTTTTAGACATTCCAAAACATCTTGTCTAACTCTGTAACACATATCTATTCAATATTGGGATTGACTACATTTGAATTCGGAATCACATATGTTATAGTTGCTGCAATTTTTGTTTCGTATCTACATTTTGATATCCTCAAAGCAGAGGTCATTTCTCATGTTAGAATGATTGTTATTGCATGACGGTTTCACTTAGAATTTTCTTTATTCTGCAATTTCCGGTGAAATTCCTGCTGCAAGGTTCTGTTTTTTTTTTTTTTTTTACTTATGCATGTGTTTTGTCAATTTGGCAGGGTTGAAGTCAACTTTGGACAGAGGCCATTTGCTTTTGATATTAAGGTTAGGTATTCATTCTTTTCTTTCTTACTCATAATTTTTCTTTCGTCTTGGATAATGAGCTCTGTATCTGTAGAATAGCAATGAACTAAAATTTCTGCTTTTACTTTGTGTTAATTGGATACAAGTGTCCGTAATTGTTTTCTTGAGATAGCAGATGCTGATATCTGCCATGGGAGTGTCATACATTCTCCCTATGCATCCTTTTGGCTTCCCGAGTTCTTTAAAGTCACAATCTGGGAGTATTTCAGTATGGTTGTTTAGTATATATTTGTTTGGCTGATGTAGCATATCAAATGCATGTTTTGAGATATTGCTTTACACTGTTGATTCATCTATTGTTTTTGTTAAATAATTTTCACATTACTGTATTGTTGTTGTCTTTGCATGAATAGTTCTCAGCTAGGAATTCTTTTGTTATGTCATCTGGTCTTTAGTAGTTTACATTTGTTTTTAGATGGTAGAACAAGTTCAACTAGGTTACAGAATTTGAGACTGTAGAAACTTTTGGCTTTACTTGCCATTATTGATGTTGCTTATTGCTATTTTTTAATACTTCCCTCAGGAATATGAAATGCAAGAAAGCATGAAGCAACAAACAGCAATTGGGAAAATATCTGTGCCACCAAATGTCAGTTATGAGTAAGTGCATTTCAAATATGGTCTTTTGTTTAACTAAACCATCTTTATGAGTAAGTTTTTTTAATTGATAAGCAATGTCATTTTTCCAAGAGGGAAAAAAAATTGTTTTGAAACTGAAGAAAAGGATTAAAGCAAGTTGTATCTGTTTCACCACTTGTTATTCTGTTTTTATCGTTATTTTATCTATTCACAAATCTGAGATTTTCTTTCCAAGTTTCCCTGAAGTCATGCCCTAAGATCTTTAGCGGCTATGGGATAGGTTGGCAAGTGGCTTGGGACACTTGTTTATTTAAAGAAAAGAGAGGAAAAAGTAATTTAGCCGTGGAAAGAGAATAAGAAGGCGTGCTTAATCCTGAATTTAAGTTATGGAATTTGTTTGAAGTGATTAGTCAATAATGATTGTGCTTCTTTGATCTATGGCTTCTAATGCCATGTGTTTTGCTCTTTTCTTTCATTGATTATCTGGTTATATTTGGTGGACAGACTTGTTCGCTCATACTTACAACACTATGGCTACGAAGATACTCTCAATGCATTTGACTTGGCTAGTAAAAGTACCGTTCCTCCTATATATATAGCTCAAGAAAATGGCTCTGACGAGCAGGACATTTTGTTTGCCTTAACCCAGAGGAAAACTCTTAGACAGGTATGAAATTGTTGACTACAGCTAGTTGTATTTAAACTAGTGGCTCAAGTTTCTCTGATGTACTCTGTGTTGGAGAATGCATTGTGTTGTGTTGCCTTTAATAATTAATGGTACAAACAACTAAAGCACTGTTAGCCTGTTTTATTGCTGTACCTTTCAAGTGTGGTTGCAAGAGGGAAGAAATAGTGAACAGCATTTTTTGTTGGAAGGCGAATGAAAGATTGGTTTAATGTTGAAGCACATTTAGGTCAGGCTGTCGGGTTGAAATGTCCAGATTCATAATTCTTCAACCCAAGTGTTGGAAGACAAGGTGTTTGGCGAGACTTGGGTTTCATCCAAGGGGTCATGGGTTCGATCCCCGTGGTGGGATTGAAGGTGGTTTGGGGGTTGTGGGTAGTTACTAGGATTTTGATGGACCAAAAACAAAGGTGCTCGGGGAGATGGCCGAAAAGAGAAGAGGGCTTAGGCATGATAAGGAATCATTATTTTGATGATATTTTTGTTACACCTTTTTTTTTTGAAATGGAAGTAATTATCACCGTGAGCTGCTTACTAGATTTTGTAGATTATAATAAATTTGAATAATGTTTGCCAGCTATATTTCTATATCTGGAAAGGTTGCTTGTAGTTAATGTTCTTGTTATAGATTCAATTGAATGTTTGCTTCACCTGTTTTCCTGATTTCTGACTGTATATTCTATCCATTGCTACCTGTTTCCTGGGAAATGTTTCTTTAATATGCATTTTACTTCATATGGTTCGAATCCGTAGAAGATTTTAAAAAGAGTATTAAATGGTTAATTTGGAAACTGCGGATGCAGTATCAGTGAAATAACAAGCCAAAAGTGATATCATTTACCTGTCCTTTAATCTTTGAACTCTTGTAATTTTTTATTTTAGTTTTGTTTTATACTATTTTTATTGTTCTTCTTGATTTTAACAATGATGTCTAATTTTTTTTCCTGCTTCATTTGTTATACTGGATGAAGCTAATCAGGAATGGCGAGATTGATGAGGCAATGAGTAAACTTCGTGAGTGGTATCCCCAGATTCTTCAGGTGAATACAATAAAATATAATTGCTTCCTTTTAGTCATAATTTTTAATGTTCACTGACTTTGATATTCTACCGTTTTACTTGTGAATGTGTGGAAGATTGCATCTATAAACTTTTTGCAGCAAATTGAGAACACGTCTTACTTTTACCCACTAGTTCAATTGCTCGCTCACTGCCTTTTATTTATACTGCTTAACAATTCTGCACTTCAGGATGTGGATGGTTTAGGATCCATGTTCCACATTCATGTGGATGGTTTAGGATCCATGTTCCACATTCTTTCTTCCAGCGAGTTCTTGATTATTGTGACTTGATGAGAAAACAGTACTTACCTTCAACATTGACCATGGTTTGAAATGAATGTGAAACAAGTTGATAGAGCCTTTGTGTTTGTTTTGTATTTTTAATCAAATCTGATGTTATGAAACCATCAATATTTTGAAAGATGCCTACGCATAAATGTAAATGCCATATGAACTACATAGCATTTCCCCCCCTCCATTTAGAAATTTGCTGCACCTCGGCTATCTCATCTTTTACTGGCATCCACACTGATTCCATGTACTTCAAAGCTGTCTTCAGCCTTTCTTGTTGCTTACTCTTGATTGATGACAATTACTGATGCATCACAACCATGTTGCAAACAATTTGGATGTTTGGTGGTGACATAGTTGGATTCAGCGATTGGTTTCGGAAAGTGGAAATTGAATGGTTGCTTGATGTTTTATCCTGAATTATAAAAATAAGTTTATGTTTGTTTGGTACATCTTTTAGCATTGTTTCCTTTTGGTGCTCGTTTATTAGGCACTGTGTGATCTAACTGGCTAACACCATCCTGAAACCTGGGTTCATTATATATTATATCACCTTCGAACTGACTAAGTTTATGTTGTTGTGCTTACGAAGATTTTTGCCATCATTGAGCATCATATTTTATGAGGTTTTCTATTTATTGAAATTGATTGTATTGGCCTCCATTGTGGGTACTTGATTTTATCTGAACTTGAATTATTTTGCTGCAGGATGAAAAATCTGCCACTTGCTTTTTGCTTCACAGTCAGAAATTTATTGAATTAGTTCGGGTATGCTCTTTTCCTTGGTTGATTTGCATTTGAATTCTGATGACTATGCTCTCTCGTAGGAAACTAATTGCTAGGTGGTAAAGCATATCTACCAGTGTACATTATTATTCCAGAGGTTGCTTAAGCATATATTGTAACTGCTGTAGCAAACCCCATATGTAAACATATATATGGAAGCTTTTTGCAGTTCAATGATATTGAAGCTGACTTGTCTTTTCAGCTGATTTCTTTCAATTGCCTTGTGGTTGATCGCTTTCTTCCTTTTTTGTGCTTTCCTGTTCTCTTGGTGAAACCATCTGGTTATTGGTTGCTGTGTTATGCAGTTGATACTATTGCTATTAATAGAATCTGATTCATGCGATCATTGTTGTCCAATTTCTGTAGGTTGGAGCACTAGAAGAGGCGGTGAAATATGGAAGGATTGAATTGGCAAGGTTTTTTGACTATCCTGGGTTTGAAAGTCTTGTTCAGGTAATGAAATTTCTTCTGTCAAGTACTATTTTGTATAGTTGTGGATATTCACTTCTGTGCGCGGAAAGGGGACTGTTATATGTATCTGTTTCATCCTTTGGGGGCACTTGAGATGAGGCCTCCTGCAAGTGTTGTATCTGTCTCTGTGAGTGTTCTATCTGTCTGTATGTGTGTGTCTGTGCGAGTGATCGTGCAAGGGCCCCAAAAATGTTCTGGGTGCAGATTATATCCTTGCAAATCATGGAACTTAAGTTGAAAACTGAAGCATCATAAAATTTCTCTTGCTATATGTAGGACTGTGTTGCATTGCTGGCATTCGAACACCCACAGGAATCATCATTTGGATATCTCCTTGATGATTCACAGCGTGAGATTGTGGCTGATGCGGTAAATGCCATGATCTTGCTAACAAATCCTAATGTCAAGGATCTGCAAGGCTGCCTGCGATCACATCTTGAGAGGTTACTGCGGCAGCTTACTGTTTGCTGTTTGGAAAGAAGGTCATTGAACGGTGATCAAGGCGAAGCTTTCCATCTCCGCAGAATACTTAATAGTGGCAAGAAAGCCAAGTGCTAACCTACACAATCTTGTCATTCCATCTCTTGTTTTTCACTGTTCATACAGCCCGTTGAGCATTTGCTGATCCACAATTCGTAGATATCATCAGATTGGATATAGCATCTGCTGTGTGGGGGTAGACCATCCCGTTTAACTATGCAGGTGTTTAAGGATCCAAAGGCCAGGGTGTCCTCCATTTTGAATTTTATCTGGAAATGGCACTTGTTATTGTATCTGCTATGGTCTCAATGGAGCTGTTCTTGTATTTGCCTGGAAGATGTTCCTTTTGGGCTTTACTGTATATATATTGACATTCGATTAGTTCTTTTAGCTCCGAAATTGTGAAGGAATGATGTAAGCATGCAATCTCAAATGTTCATCTCGTTTTACTTGCATAAAGGCACATGTGACTAGTTATTCTTTGACCTTCTTTCTCTCCTTTGTCGGTATGAAATTATTCTAGTTCCACAAGAGTTAGTTTTTAGAAACAATACTTCTTTTGTTTTGAATTGTAGGTTTCTTAGTTTCATGAATATAAATAGGGAAGTCGGGATAAAAGAAATAGAAAATTTTAATTATCCCAAGGACCTAACCGAAAAAAGAGAAGAAAAATATGTCCAGCATGTGTTAAAGCTTCTAAACAACTTGGTGGATTGGTACTTGGTAGTGAATGCATCATCCTTAAGGTCAGCTTTTCACCAAAAAAAGTCATCATGGTCCGCACTTTCTGAAAGTCCAAATCTTTATAGAACTAGACTACCTTCTTTAATGAAAGTAAATCTGACTTTCGACTAAAGATATTTTAGTTGTTTACTCTGGATTCCACTTAAAACAGATTTGATCAACTTTGAGAAAAACTTATGGATGATGTGGGTTGAAATGTCAGAAAGTGATGCACTATAAGACTAGCACTCGACTTATACTGAAGCGGTGACGGAACATGGCTGATTATAAACTCTGTGTCCTCCTCTTCCTTGTATATTATGGTATGCTGCTTTCTGTTCTCTTGGTTTACTTTTCTGGCTCTTGTAATTGAACCTGTTCCTTGTGTAATTGCATAAAAGTTCCTCATCTTCATCAAAGTGACAAATACTTGCATGCGTTCTAAAATTTTATCCAGGTCTTGTGGCACAAGAGCTCACTCATGGGATTATGGTAACGAAAGCCTGCCCTCTTTATTGCTTGGATGTGGAGTACATGACTTGCCAGTCTTCAGGTGACAAAAAGCTGGATCCCCATTGCAACTGCTGTCTAGCTCCCAAGAACTGCACCCTTCATCTGTCTGGGGGCACTTCAGTTAAATGTTAACTGAAATTTAATGGATTGGTCTTGCTTATTGTCTGAAACTGTGGTTCCCCGCAATAAAGGTGTACTTACGCAATAACATGAAATGAAAATTTGTGCTTTACTTGTAGAGGTCAAGTTTTTTGCTCTAGAGTCTAGACTGAGTTGTGTGATAATGGTGGTTGTCCACCTCTCCATTTTTAAATAACTTTTTAAAGTTCTAGCAATGAAAATGAAGAGATCAAAAACTTTTCCGCAAATTAAATACAGAAAAGGAATCTAAGATAGAATTACAAGAACTTGGCAGTAAGTCCCCATCTGCAGGTGATTTCCCTCTATACAAATAAGTACTTCCAGATTACCAGGAAGATAAAGAGTTGTAAGAACATTGATTCACAAATGATGGCAAAACAACAACTCCTAAGTTAAGGTAAAGCAATTGTTTCACTCGTTGGCAACAAGGGAAGGCAAACACATTCAAAGATACTGTATCATTTGCAATGTTACTGTGCCACAAGAAAGATATTTTATTACAATACGAGAGTTGCAAATATCTCAACTATGTAATGAGAGGAAACAACTAGCTCTTAAGCAAACCAATGTTTCAAAAATTAAGTGAAAGCTATCAATCAAAAAAGATTCTGGCTTTGAATGTCAAGAAAATAGCTTTGCTTAACCGAGGCTTGGCCAACCCTTGATCAATCAATACTTCACGCTTGTAACATAGTTGATGAGCATGTCGACGACAGTTGATTGGACTTTCGAGGCGGATTGCTTCAGGGTTTCAATCTTAGCTTCAGTTTCCTCTTCAAGTCGTTTCACAGTAGACCCAGAGTTTCCACTATTCTGCAAAGATGAAGGTATACAGATGTTATCGGTTAAGGTAGGCAAAGAAGTATAATAAGGACGAAGATAAATAGTTGCAGTTGGGAATGTAAACTAATCCTACCTCAGAGAGTTTACTTTTGTACTCTGCGTCAAGATTTGACCGGTAAAGTGCTGCTTCTTTCTCAGCTTCATCTTTGGCTTGCTTTAACCTTGCCATCTTCACTGTTTAAGTAGGATTAATGAGACAAAAAGACCTAAAAACAAATATTCTTCAATCTTCATTCGGGAAATGCAGTACACTTAAAAAAGAGGTTTGGTTTATCTTACAGTTTCTGGCTGCGGAAACAGTTTGTTGGGCCTCTTGTTCTGCAGACAGCAGCATTTGAATGCCTCCTTGTCCTCTCATTGAATCCATGGTAACTACTCTTCCTCAGCTGGGGAATAAGAATCTCTCTATTCGGAAGAAATCCTTTCTTTTGGACGTTGAAGTGACAAAAAAAACAAATAGAATACCTTCAAAAACCGAGTAAAATGTTTAAACGTTGTAAAGCCAAATGAGATAGTACTAGGTAGAGATGAAAAGAATTACTTCTGGGTATATAAGAGGTGTCCAATTTGAATATGTAGGATCAGTCAACATTCAAAAACCATAAAGTATCTTAAGAAATGTACAACAGAACCATTGATCACAGAAAACCAAAGCTGTGCCTATGATTGCAGTCAACAGTACTTGCAGAAGTCATATTATATGCCTGGAATGGACTAAAAGTAGAGGCTATAATGTGATATCAGAAAATACATAATTCCCACGGTAACCTGACAAAAGGCTAGCAGGAGTCACATTATATGTCCGCCTAAAAGAAAGGAGGGTAAAATGTGACAGTAAAGAACAAATCATTATTCCTGGAGTAATAGGTGCATACTATACGGTGTACCATTAATATTTCCTTCAGAATTTTTCCATTCTTACATCAGCAGAATGAACAAAGATTTTTGATCATGATTTACTGGAATCCTAGTTCTCTGTGTATCTTCAAATCTCCGGTAAAGGATTGTGTTTATGGAGATAAATTCTACAAAGGAAAATGATGATTCTTACTTTGATTACTTTTCCATAATATTATAGATTCATTCATGATTCCAAAATCACAAAATCAAACCAAAAACTAAAGGATCAACATGCAATGATAATGAAGATGATTAAGATTGATCAAACTTGTAATTTGTTAAAGGGAGAACGAAACTACTGTAATCTGCTAAGAGGATTGTGTACCAAGATCATCGAATGTGTACCTGGACAGAAGAAGAGAAAGCTGGTAGATTCCTTATCCTTTTTTTTTTTTTTCAAGAAACACTAGACGAAAAATGGGAGTTTAGTTTGTTTTGCTTTGAGGACATGCCATTAAGAGAGAGAAAGAGGGATTTTCTCCATGGTTAAAGGGATTAGTTTTAATGCCTAGTCAAGATTAATCGTTATAAAAAAGTGTAAAGCTAGAATAAAATTAACTTGTAAGTGCATAATGGATTGGTTTACAAAATTTTCTTAGTACGTACAACATTATATAATTTGTTAACCAATCAATTGTCACCATCATAACTTCTCCATGCCTTAACTTGATCTTCAGTATCCCATGAAAATATACAGTAACGGCAAAGCTGCAGATATCGTAGCTAAAAATTTCAGACCCAAATTAAATTATCTGATTTGATCTGGCTCAGTGTATTAAATTAGAGACCCCAAATTTTAACAATGCCATTTATATGATTGATGGTTCTCATAGGTAAATTGGAAAAGGGTGATATTCACTCAAATTTCCTTGATTGTTTTGCAAACCTGTGTTGCATTAGTGTCAAACATTAATCACTTGTCTCTGGTTTATGCTTCCCTGTAGATCACATACATTTGACTGTCCTGGATACGATCCTCATAGCTATAGTTTCTCTATTTACTGATGAGTTTTATGTATCAAACATATTTTATGAACTGGGTGACACTCATTGTGGTCATCAAGATCAAATTTGGAGAAAGAAACCCTGAAAGATCATTCATCCAGTAGTTAAAAGAAAAAAAAAAGAAAAATAAAAGAAAAGAAAGACAAATGAGATCCTCCCTCCAAGCTGAAAGCTCAATTACAAATGAGATCATTCATGAACCATTGATTATAAAACAACATTACATTAAGAAAAGTTAACTGTATGATTTTACAGTCAACAATACATGTACCGCTATTATTACTGAGAGTAAAAGATCATTGCTTCTATATCTTCATATCAGCATTGAGTGACATTCAGCATGTTTGTGCTGCTGTTACATAAAACTTCCACTGAAGAAAAATTGGAAAGCACAGTTCTAGTAATCCATATTTCTCCAAAATCAGTGATTTTTACTGGATATACTTTCAGCTAATTACAAGATCTCTTAACTTTACCAGATGACCACTTCAATCTGCAAGACAAGGAGAACATTTCTTTTTTTTTTTTTTTTTACTTCAATTGCAGATCTCTACCTTTCTCCTCTTTGTTCTGGTGTCAGCCCTCCTTTCCCACAGTTAGGACAACTCTTCATTCCAAAGCCTTGGCAGTCAAAACATCTGAATCATAGCCAACGGCATTAATTAGAAGCTGGTTTCTTTCATCCAGAAAATTCTATGTAATTCCAACACTCTACAACTCATGTCTTCTTGATTGAGTAGTTACTTACTTCCAACGCTCAAAAATATTCCCATTCTTTTTATTTTTTCCTGTTCCCTGGAGATAAAATCCATTAGTTTTGCTGTGAGAATATTGCTAACTATGAACAACAGAACAAGAGTGAAGCAGGTGATATCCAAATGATAATATATTCTTTTAAGGGTAAGCCAGGCTCCAAAACAATTTTACAGAGAAATCCAGAACCGGGTTGCAGAAAAAATTTACTCACAGGGCATCTGAAATGACAATACCTTGCATCCAGGACACTCTATTGCACCTTTTCCTTTACATGTTTTACACCCGAGCACAACCTGCAAGTCATGCAATTGAGAAATGCCATACTATATTATATGACGCGTAGGAAATGTTGGTAGGTTCTTTCTTTATCATAAATATATGTAAGTGCCAGTAAACTATCTTGAATGAGTTTTATGGTTAAACTTATTTGTCCCTTGTCCCTATATTTCTCTTTTTGCTGTGATCAAAAGTTTTGATTTAAAACTGTTTCCTGTAGGCGAGTGACTAAGCTACTGCTGCAATGTTATCAGTTGAAAGACAGAAAGGGAAAGAAAATTTGTGAACTCAGTGAAATACCATCCTGCAATTCTACTGGAACAAAATTATGTAGCAGATTAAAGTTAACAACTCAAATAGAAAGGGGTACCGGTTTGAGTGAAAATCCACCAGATTTTGATGCAAAGACCCTGACAGGTCTAGCATTTTGCTTGCAGCTTTTGCATGAAATGAGGCTGGATGGAGGAGAGTAAGCAGGTAACGCTGGAACAAGGATCAAGTCAGGACTACAATACCTACATGCATTGTTCATTTTCTTTTTCTTTTTTTGCTTGATGGAACCTCAAAGCAAGAATTGGATTCAATTTTTGCCCAGAGTCAAATTTTTAAGAGGTGAATGGTTTATAGTTTTCCATAACATAAGGCTTGAAGCTGAGGTGTTTGAAAGAGTGGATAACAGGAATTTTATATGATGCCCACAATTTCTTCATGATGGGCCCCTTGCCCTTTATCTTAGACCACACCCACTAGTAATACTCATACCACTAGAAAGAAAAGAAAAAATAAAAAATAAAAAATAAAAAAAGAGAGATGGTATAAATTTTTAAGGCTACGTTTGGTTGCAGAACAAGATGCGACGGGACAGGACTGGACTGTGTCCTCAGAAATTGTTTGGTATGTTATGGACAGAACTGTTGTCCTGTCCTATAGCCTGTTTGGTGTCTATGGATAACTGTGGACTAAATTGTATAATGTCTATTTTGCTCCTGATACAATATTAATGTATTGTTTACCGTTTACGGTATATGTCACCACCAATAAATATGTAGACCAACAAACTAGTGGCTAAAATTAATAGGGAGACCATTTTCTGATTTTTTAGACATTTTTAATGTAACTTTGTTATATTTTTAAATTTTTTTGAGAAATTAAAAAAAATCAAAGTGAAATAAATAGAATGGAGAACGTCTTAATATTAAATACAAATATTTAAATGTGAGCAGAAATACCATGTTAGATGTTTTACATTTCACATGAAGAATAAAAAGGATGCAATTACAAATACTTAATAACCGCCATCACAACTAATGCTAATACAAAGTCAATAGCTACATGCTTGTACTTTTGATTTTCCATAACAATAGAATTCATGTCCACCATCCTATGTTGGCTTCCCCCCTTGGTTAAAGTTGATGGCATGATCTCTACCATCCTAGGTTGGATTTCCCCTTTGGTTGAAGTTGATGGCATGATCTCTTGTGGATTTGAATTTGTGGGTGATTCATTCATGAAAGCTTGGAAGTTGTCACGAACCCAACGTTTTTCACTCAATACATACGTTGTTTGTGCCTCTTGCAAAGTCTTGTATCCTTTAAAATTTGCATTCGGGAATGAATCAATGACCATCAGGAAGCTTATCAATGTATCCACTATAGCTTTCAATTCCAGAGACTGTAGCTGCAGCCAAACCATCCAAATTATCACTGCTCCTCTTGCGTTTCCTGCTGCCACTTGTGGTTTGCACAGTTTCAGCAGGAAATGTGTGAGACTACTCAGCATTCAGGCCCTGACCAGCATTGGAGGGCTGACCAGTGAAGGCAGAATCTGCTCCCCCCTCTCCCTGCCCCTCAGTGAATTCAGTCAATGCCCGATCAGCTTCATCAGGTAACTCACCAAGAGCTCCATTAGCTCGGTCCACTCCAAAGACATAAGCCAACCTGTTGAAAAGAGGAAATGGAGTTCCACACTTATATGTCTTGTTTGGATTCATCTGCATATTAAAATAAAATTACATGAGAAAAGTACTACTCTGTTGTATACTTTGAGGATACAATCACATGAGAATGACTAGTAGTTAAACAATCAAACAATGCACAGTTCAAGAGTTGTCTAACTAATTTGTAACTCATTAGTATTGTCTAATTAATTAATGACAGATAACTAGAATTAATTTAGACTTATTACCTTGGTGTACGCTTCAATGACTTCCCTACTGTCACATTCAACACATTTCTTCACATCATTCCAAGCAAAGCCACTGAAATTTGCCATTTCATTGCATGCATTGAATTTTTCCTTCAGCCTTTTCTTCTTGTTCCTCACATGAGCTGCAGTGAGGCCACTATTTGGAAGTTTTTCAGCTACCTGGGTTACAATCAGGTTAATAGTTCCTGGCTTGAATGAGCCAGCATCAACTCGGTGCCCATCATTCACCAATTCTTCTAAGATGTCAACTAACATCGTTTCTTCCACAACAGTCCATGATCTCCTATCCGCCATGACTAATTGACCCATATACAAATAGATAAACATAACATACAATGGAATGACAGATCCAGAATCATGTATAGACATATTAAAATAATAGTTCACAATCAACATATATAAATACCAATCATAATCTGGAATGAACTGTCAGTAACAATAATACAATAAAAAAGTCAAAATAATACAAACAATCACCTTACCATGTCCAACTAAATACCGAAAATGAAAAATGAAATAATCCATACAAAGTTTTAAGGAAAGAAGTCTGAAAGTAATACAAAGTCTCAACTCAATCAAGAAATTGCAATGCCAACAACATTGTGAAAAAATCAGACATTGCCGCGAGTATTCAACCACTCTTGGTACATTGTTTGTGCCAATTCATCCCTCTCTGCAGTCCACTGATCTGTGGCTTGAACCGAATCAATCATTTCAGGATTCTCATTCTCCTCTTCTCCTTCATTAACATTACCTTCAGTTTCATTTGGACCATCATCCTCAGGGTCACTTGACATGACACTCCTAATAAAATTATGGAGCATGCAACATGACATAATAATTCGACCCTGAGTCTTAATTGGGTAAAATGAGGGACTCCTCAATATTGCCCACCTTTTTTTAAGAAGACCAAATGCTCTTTCAATTACATTCCTTGCCTGTGAATGTTTTAAATTGAAGTACTCCTCATAATTCCTAGGCAGCCTTGTCCTTGACCCACTTGCAGCCCATTCTTTCAGATGGTATCGCACACCACGATATGGTGCCAAAAATCCAGGGCCATTAGTATAGTCGGCATCCACTAAATAATAATTACCTAAAATAGTTCAAGTTAAGCTAATTTTTAACAAATTATATGACTGAAAATACTTGTTATTTTTAAATTATATATTAACCAAAAGACACCTACCGACAGGCACTTGTAACCCATTAGGCCTTGACACAGCATCACGTAGGACCCTTGGATCAGAGGCAGAACCCTCCCAACCAGTAAACACCAATACAAAATTAATTTCACAGCTACAGACACCTAGAACATTCATTGAAATTCTGCCTTTTCTGGTTCTGTACATTGGTCTATCTTGCTCAAGAACCGTGACATCTATATAAGTTCCATCTAAAGCCCCTAAGCATCCCTAAAAAATCATTTGGCAGTCGACATGTAAGTATCCATTATTTGTAATTTATAATTAAATAACACAAAAAGGCATGATATCACTCGTTACCTTAAACCATTTCCACATCGGATCAGAGTAATTATTAGGGACTGGCTCTGGTTTTACAAGTAAATCTTTGTGCAGCCTTATCACAGCACGCAAGACTTTGTTAAAGTGTCTGCTAATGGTTTCACTAGACCTACGAAGCTTCTCCCCTAGGGTTCTGTTCTTTTGGTGGTGAGCTAGTATATGAACAAAAGACAGAACCTGCTCCTCTACAGTTACACTCCCTTTGGATTCTAGCCCACCTTTCACCCTCAACAATTCACACAGCTTGGCAAAACAATCGATATCCATCCTAACACTCAAAATGCACCTCACATCTGAAGCTCTAACCATATTATCAATGACATTCCTTCTAGCCTGATAAACTGCAAAGGTCCTTTCCCCTAATGCTGCATTTCTACGATTTTTGACCCTCTTACGATGGTACAAGATAACCAACAATGCACAGTTCAAAAGCATGTCAAGTTGATGCCAAGTGAAAACAAAAAAAGCTAAACATTGCTGCGCAAGCTTCCTCCGTTCTTCCATCTATAGCAACCAATAGCCATGAATAAGAATCAACTACACACACCAACTAAGCATGAAACAAGTAAACACAGCAACAACTAAGCATGAAACAAGTAAACATACCAACAACTAAGCAAGCAACAAATAAACACACCAACAACTAAACAAGCTACAAATAAACACAACAACAACCATAATTTGAATACAAAAAACCAGAAATTGATACCTTGTCAAAAACCCAGCAACGCCAACCAAATCACTGCATTGAGAGATAACAGAAGTGATCTTGATCAGAAACACAAGGACGCAACAGAAGTGAAGAATAGTAGGGAAGAAGACGTGAGAACTATTCAATATGTCAGCAACAACACCAATACAACACAGAAGAGCATTGGGGAGAGATTGAACTCCATTGTAGACTGCCAACAACAAAAAAAAATGGACCAGATAGGGTAGATGCCAAATTAGGGTTACAGAATCAGGGTAATTCCTAAATTGCGTAATTAGGGTTTCAATTTGAATAAAACAGAAAGCAGACTCGATTGCATATAACGGACATTGCAATTGGGTTTTAATTGGGGGTTAGGGTTTCAATTGGATTTTAATTAGGGGGTTAGGGTTTCAATTGGGGGAATTGCAAAATTAGGGTTTTAATTGGGGGTTAGGGTTTCGATTGGGGGTGAGGGTTTCAATTGGGGAAACCGCTAAGACGATATAGAGTAGGAGACGAAGAGAAGAAAACGAAACAGAGGAGGGGAAGAAGAGAAGAAAACGAAATAGAGGAGGAGAAGAAGAGAAGAAAACGAAACTAGAGAAGACAAACAACACTGAGATCAAAACACATAACACAACAGCGGAGAAATGAAGCAGGGAAATCGAAAGAGAAAGTGGTAAACGAACCTTTGTTTAGCCACGAACACAACAATCGCCTTGGTTGTACTGCAATCCTGCGGAATCGAAGAAAAAATGGATGGTTAAATCAAAGCTAGCAAGCCACAAAGAAAGAGGGATCGAGGGGGAAAATCGCAAGAGAGGAAAATCAAGGGGAGAAGCGAGGAAGATTAGAAATCGGGAAATAAAATGAAGAAGAGAGCAGGGAGGAGAAATTGAACCAGGAAGAAAAAACAAACAGAGAGACAGCGGCGCAACAAATGGACAGGAGAGAGTGGATTTCGGACTTTTATTTGATGTTATTAGGGTTAAGGGTAGTTTTGGGTTAATAAAACTCAAGTGAGGATAAATTCGGGATAAAAAAGCTTGTCCCGTCCAAGCCCCTCATGTCCACTCGAGCTGGAGGGGACGGAATTTCCCAATTTTAGTCCCAGCTCGTCCCTCCCTCGCGTCCCGTCCCACGCGCATCAAACGCGGGACAGAATGTCTTGTCCCGTCCCGTCCCCATGTAGCCCATATACCAAACGCTGCATTAGGGGAGAAGGAAAATGATTTTCTAAAGAATAATTTTAGAAACTCATATAAATGAAAAAATATAAAAATAAAATAACAGAAACTAATATAGACATAAATCAATATACAAGTAAATATAAGTATATAGTACAATATAAATATAAAACAATGGTGAAAAGATTAGGTTGGAGAAGGAATTGGTTTTGCTTAAGTAGACGTCTCGGGTTCAAATCTTCGTGTATTTAAAAAAAAACCCTATCAGGAGACATATCCAGCAGCACAATCAAATGCACGACCTAGATCGAAACCGGATTAGTCGAGGTAAAATTCCGAATACCAGATAAGAAACCAGAAAGAAAAAGAGAAGGAATTGGATGAAGAAAAAAGGACGGCGGATGGTGATATCCAAAAAATTGAATCATGGGCCTGCATGGGCCCAATAAATTTTTTGGAAGGAAAAAAAAACATATATCTTTGAATCCGCCATTTGCTGTATTTCCCCTCGTTGACTTTCCAAGTTAGTGATTCTACTACTGCTCTTTGCATTACTACTTGTTCTTCTTGGTCATGCTTGGTTTGACTCTACTATAATCCGACCACTCGAAGAATATCAGGACCATTAAGGTACAGTGTACTTTGATTTGTCTTCTATTTTCTCCTAAAACAGTCAGTTGTTGATTCTGTACCCATTCATTTTGCAGGCATAGGTGGAAATTAATTTCACAAGTTGGTTGACATTGGCTGAACTTTGACCAGAGACTTGGGCTATGAATTTTTAAGATCACCAACCAGTATTACATCTATCTTGCCAGGTGTGATAGCTAGCTTTATGTAATCTATCTTTTAATTAGGCTTTGAGTGTTGGTGTTCATATTTATTTAGTGGCACAGGAACTAATTAATTAAGATTGACTGGATCTGGTTTGCTAAATGGCTTTTTATTTATTAGTTACTTGCCTCTAGCTTTTTTAATTATGTTCTAGCTAGTTGGCAGCTTCTATGCTTTGCAAAATCATTTCATTCCACTTAATTTCCTCATATGTAATAACTTGCGTAATAATGCTCAAAGATGCTGTATTGTATATTTCCACTCAGTTTAAAAACCTTACATTGCATTCTTAAATGTTGATCTAAGTGGTGCAGTGAACCTTCTTGTTTGTGCTGTATATTCCCATATCTGGGTCTGTTTTGACAAAATGATGGAAATTAAATTGCGTATGGAAGGCAACTTTGAGAACAACCGCACAGTACATATTTAGAGGCTTTAGTTCAAGATGACCTGGCTTTAGTTCAGGTTCAATGTTCTCATGATATTGTCCATTTGTATTAACAGGGACCAAACAATTGGAGACAAGTTAAGATGCCGAGGGATCGAGATCCATTCTGGGACCACGTTGGAAAAGTGGGTGATCGTTGGGAGTGCAGGTATTGCGAGCAGAAATTTTCATTGAAAGTTTCAGTTTCGAGGATAAAATCACATTTATCAGGTCTAAGTTGTCAAGGAGTTGAAGTTTGCAGAAATGCTCCTGCTGAGGTAGGACATTAAGCCTGTGAAGCAGTTCTAAAGTGAAAGACGGAAAGGAATGCCATCGGTAATCTATGATCATGGACAAGCCAATGTGTCACAGGAAATGGTGGCGGACACGCCAATGCCTGAACAATTGGAAATACTAAATAGAATGACGACAGATATGTTCGAGCAACCTCAATCTCCTGAAAATCTATATGTTCAACAAGATATGTATGATGTCCCTGAGATACATCGTTCAATTCCTGCCGAAGATGATGCTTTGGACACTTCATGGGAGAACACAGCTGGCCAAATGCAGCCAGTGACGACAATGCCATTGTCAAGCAATGAGGACGGGAATGCAGGAGGAGGAGCAGAAGTTTTGAGGGATGATAGGGGGGAAGAGATGATACAAATGCCCTCGAATGGTGATAACCCTTCGGTGCAACCTCCAATTCTTGAAAATCAAGTTTGCCTTCCTCAAGCAATGCCAAGTTCGAGTGGTAACGAGGTCAGAAATGCAGATGCAACTTATGCTCCATCACAAACTACACCTGAGAATCAAGTGGAACAACAGCCTACATTGGATGATAATAGAGACATCTCTAATTCAGATATGACTAGAAAATATGCATTAGTGACAGAACCAGCGCCATTTGGTCAAGGATTTGAAGTAAACAAGAAAAAGATCTGGTCTTTGCTAATGAGCAATCAACTCTTCATTGTTGGAGTTGATGGAATGGGGGGAGTAGGAAAAACCATGTTGATGACACACGTACACGATGAGCTTCTTGGAAGATCAATGTCTTCAGTTCATTGGATCACTGTACCTAAAGATTTTAGCAAATATAATTTCCAAGGTAACATTGCCATGACTATTCATTTAGATATATCAGAAGAAGATGATGAGAGGAAAAGGGCAGAAAAGTTGAAGGCAATTTGATTAGAAAGGAAATTTGTTCTTATTTTAGATGATCTGTGGAGTGCTTTTGAAGTGGAGGAGGTTGGAATTCCTGTAGGGGTGGACAGATGCAAGTTGATAATCACAACTCGAGAACTTGGCGTTTGCAGGCAGATGGGGAGTGCCAAGAGGAGCATTTAATCAAGGTGAATCTTCTTTCTAAGGAAGAAGGTTGGGAGTTGTTCCAGAAGGAACTCAGAATGTATAACCAGGAAGTGGATCCAGAAGCAAAAGCTGTTGCAAGGGAATGTGCCGGTTTGCCACTTGGTATCAGGATGTTGGCATGATGCATGAGGGGGGTGAATGACCCATCTGAATGGAGGAATACATTAAGGGAACTAGAAGAATCAAAAGTTGGAAATGATGATCCCAAGCAAAAGGTGTTTGAAATATTGAGAATTAGTTATGAACGCTTAAATGATTCATCTTTACAAAAATGTTTCTTATTCTGTGCACTATTCCGAGAAGGCTTTACAATCACAAGAGAGCACTTGATAGAACACTTAGTTGTCAGCGGACTAGTAAAAAGAGGAGAACGCAGACAAGTAGGAATCGACAAGGGCCATTCCATGCTTAACAAACTTGAAAATGCTTGCTTGTTGGATGGCAATAAATATCTTGGCCATAGGTGTTTGAAGATGCATGAAGACCACAGAATTTTACTCTCATTCAGCAGGAAAAATGTGTTGGCCTGTGTGGGTGTGATGTGGACAGAGAAGATCATCTTCTTGCACTTCCAAAAGAATTGAAGACCTGCATTTGGAGAAATGCTCAGGTGTAGCTAGGTTAGAGAACATTTTTGATTTAAATGATGCAGCTGAATTGAAGGTCATTCACATGACAAACTGTGGCAGTATAGAGTGTTTGGTGTCATGGTCTAGATTGTCTGGTGGCATATTTAAGAAGCTGGAGTATATAATACTTGTTCAGGATTGAAAGAGATAATATCTAGTGAAGAACAAGAAGAGAATATGGGTCAAGAAAGCACTAGCAATCACTTGTCCAGCCCTATCAATTTTAAATTCAAGCTGCCAAGATTAAGGATTTTAACCCTGTTGAGTCTGCCACAACTGAAGAGCATTTACAGAGGGGTACTGATTTGTAATTCTCTCCAGAGGATTGCACTTCATAACTGTGGCAGGCTGAAGAGAATACCACTTTCCCTTCCTCTCTCATGCCTTAAAAGGGCAGTAGTTTATCCAAGAGAGTGGTGGGAACAGGTGGAGTGGCACCATCCAGATGCTAAAAACATCATCCTCCCACTTTGTCAATTCCGGAAGCCGAATATGGGCATGCATAAGGCCTGCCTTATATTTCGAGGCAACATTGTTGCAGATAAGGTCTGTATTCCTCTTAATATCCTCAGTTTTTTTTATCTTCTTCATGCAAATTAAGTGTTTACATCTTAAGCTATTTGGAACTCAAAGCAGACTGGGAAAATAGAGTGTAAACTTATAAACTAATTAATCATACTTTTTCCTAATAATTTGGTTTTGTTGACTTGATCATATAGGGGGTTTACCTAGGCTTTTTGCACTAATGATTGGTTAACCATTTGATATTCCCACAGTTTTGGCACCTGGCAGAACAACTGTGACCTGATGGAACGCTTGGTTTGCAAGGGAGCTTGATGGAGTAATTGGGTGGCTTTGAATGCTTGGTGGAGTGCTTCTTGAAAGTAGAACTGACCCTTTCCCATAGAATAGAACAAAAAAATTTCTCTGTTCAGGGTTAGTATTCTACCTGAAACACAAATCATTTGGCAATCTCTGCTCTTCTCTTACATTAGGCTAGCCGAGATATGATCATATTTTTATGTGTGTGCATTTGGGCAAACAAACAAAGTCAGTTCAACACATGCATGTTCCTATCTCCCTTCCAAATTTGTAATTGTGACTTGATTTGTACTGTTCCTCCAAGTTGATAATGTTGAGGTTGCTTCATTGAAATCTCTTTCAGTGTAGAAGCCAGGTTGCTTAGGCTGAGGCAACGATGGATTCTCAGTATCTAGCATTAATACCACAGTAGCCATTGTGGGTCTATCTTCTCGCCTGTGCTGCACACACAACAACCCCACATTGATGCATCTCAATATTTCTGTAGTAACAGGTTCTTCCATGGAAGCGTCCATTAGTTCCATAGGCTTGCCTTCAATCCATAATCTCCATGCCTGAAACAATATAACTCTATTATAGTGATGATTTGCAAACAGGAAAATACAAAGTTTAAGAGAAGACCTTCTAATTAGTTTTAAACTCACATGGCCTAGAATTGTGAGGTCATGATCCGGATGATGAAATCCTCTGTTCTTCCTTCCACTCACAATCTCTAATACTAATACTCCAAAGCTGAAGACATCAGATTTTATAGAAAATAGTCCATCTATAGCATATTCTGGAGACATGTAGCCACTGCATCAAATAATTTTTATACCATTATGGGTTCAATCAAAGGCAGTAGGAATAATTTAACTTAGTGAGAGAACAAGCTTTATTATACATACTAAGTTCCCATGATTCTCTTTGTTTTTGTACTTGCTTCCAGTTGGTCGTCACCAAATGTTCTTGCTAAACCAAAGTCTGATATTTTGGGAGTCATTTCATCATTTAAAAGAATATTGCTAGCCTTAAGATCTCTATGAATGATCCCCAATCTTGAATCTCTATGAAGATAGAGAAGTCCTCTTGCAATGCCAACTATAATGTTGAAGCGCTTCTGCCAATCAATTGAAGGACCTTTTGTTTGATCTAAGCCAATTTGATAATTAAGGTCAGTCAAATATAAATGTTTTGAGATTTCAGGAAATTAATTAAAAATTTCCAAGATTTGAGGAAAGATTACTAACTGTAAAGATACAAGTCCAAACTTCTCATGGACATGTGCTCATAGACCAAAATTTTCTCTTCTCCATGAATACAGCATCCCAATAGCCGAACAAGATTCCTGTGTTGAAGCTTTGAAATGAATATAACTTCATTCTTGAACTCTCTTACCCCTTGTGCAGAATCTTTGGAAAGTCTTTTCACTGCTATCTCTTCCCCTGTATGGAGCTTGCCCTGTATATATTCCATCAATTTTTTTCATTATACATCAAGCATTTTTAAAGAAACACAGTGTCAAACATGGCTGAAACGTATAGAAACTTATACAATCATGACCTGAAATGTTAAAGATATATATCAGAAAATCACCTTGTAAACGCACCCAAAACCACCTTCACCTATCTTGTTCTCATGAGAAAAATCGTCGGTGGCCAATACAATGGTATGCCAATCAAATAAAGGAAGTTGATCTAGATTTTCCTCCTCGCCATCTGGGTTGTTCTCAGGGATAGGGAAATTTTCTCTACACTCTGTTGCATGTACTCAAAAAGTTAATTACATGAAAAAGAACCAAAAAATAAGATGGTACTAATGAAATTTGTTCTACATAGATCATGCATTTACCTTCTCTCATCCAGGAAGTTCCCTTCCAGAAAATATACCCAATGAATGTAACCGTCACAAGCACACAAATTAGTGACATAAAGATGATTGCTACTGTCACTGGTATATCCTTGTTGGAGCGACGATCTGTGTCTTTGAAGTAGAATAATGAAAGACGAAAATTAAGGAAAAGTAAGACAATAAGGAACATTTGCAAAATATATATAAGTTATTAAGTATATTGTTGGCCAAAAAATCCACACTGATGAGATACTACTCACCACCAATATCAGAAGCAGCCATTTTTATGTACAATACATGCCCCTTTTCATCATCGTCATCATCATACTCGCTGATGTCAAGCAACTCTCCAGACCAAACTAAACAACCAATCTCGAGTTTGGCAAAAGCCATGCAGGAACAGTCCTGCAAGCAAGCATTCTTGCACCCCAGCGGAGTACTCATGGCTGTGGTGTTGTTAGCCAAGAGGCGGGACTTGTCGGGCAACTTGAGGGTTGAAAACTCCTTAAAACCCACCTTCATACTGCAATTCAATGGTGTCTTGTGAACGCAACCATCAGACCAGTCCATCTGTTGCCAATTCTGTGCTACTTTTGGCACGAAACCAGTAGGGCATTCACAAACTGGTGTCCTATCCGTTTTGCAGAAGCCATTAGGCCCACAATATGAATATTCATCGCATTGAACAGGTCGCAAAGCAAGGGTTTCAGCCCATTCCCCTCGCCTTGGATTCCATGTGAGAAGCTTAAAGATGCCTGAGTCCTTCAGGACAAGCCTTGAGATCAGTGTGCTTTCAATATTAACAAATGTGTAGTAAGCAGAGGTGGAGTTGTAATTCACAGTGACTGCGCATTTTGTAGGGAGTGCATTTATTCCACCAAACCAGAAACCATTCCAGGGGCCACTCCTGAAAATAATCTTCTTTCTTGTATGTTCCTTCTTGATCCTGGGATTGAGACAGACATCCATGCCCACTTTGGCATACATAACAAGCTGTGGTACTGCCTCATTATTCATCTGGATGATTTCACTTGTGTAGTGCCCCGTGGAAGGATCATGAGGACCCTTCCATGAATTCAGATACCAATTCTTGTTGGTTGCCACTTTCATCCCTGGTAGGATGGTATCACAAGGATGATCAAAGCTCTGCCAAATATATGGCCCTTCATTGTTGCCTGCAGAAGATTTCACAACCAGGTTCCCATTGTCGAGTAGCTGCATAACTACCGGTGTACTATATATATTTGATGAATCTGATGAGGAGGACCAGATGGGGTGAGTAGAATAATTGCTGGTGATGACAATGTTTCCATCTGGAGTAACTGAAAGGACACCTGAGTTATCATAAATAGGGTTGTTTCTATTGGCCACCCAAACTATAGTCTGCTCAGGAACATAATTGAACCATATTCCCAGGTAACGATTCGTGGAAATCCCAGAACTGAAGAAACCTAAGACAAATGTTTTACCTGCGGAAACTAGAGTTTGGCCATATAAATATGCGTCTTCAAGTGACTCATTTGGGTTTAAGGTGTCGATGGCTATAGAATACCTGGAGGAGAGAAATGTGTAAACAAGGACAATGATGAACAAGATCTCCATGGACGATTTTCTGCTACAGTAGCTCAACAACATTGTTATATTCTAAACTATTAAACCAAAAACTAGTTAGGTGCTCGGGAGTAATTGGAACTCTAATATCATAGGAGATCTTCCATATTAATTTAATTAAATCTAGTAACAGGTACCAAATCTATAGATATGATCATGTTCGATTTTTTTCACTTTAAAGATCGATATTGTGTTAGAAAGAAAATATAATCAATAAAAATTCCATTCTCGTTTCCTTGATCTCTATTTTCTTTATTTATTGATAAAAAAACCTTTAAGATAAGGTTAATTTTCATACACTCCCTTTGATTTGGAGCAAAATATAATATGGTGTATATAGTATACACCCCTTTCATCACGATTCAAAATTTAGACATTGGGGTTTAAAAGGTATATAATATAAATATATAATATATATTCCTTTTCATTGGATTCAAAATTTAGACATTGGGATTTAAAAGAAATATAATATAGTATACACCCTTTCTCACCACTTTTCACCAATTTTGGGATTTAAGAGGAATATATTATAATCTTATCACTCCAAGCAATGCTACTTGCTAATTTTTTTTTCTCTTCTCATATGGTATAAAAAATAAATAAATATTTTAAAAATCTGGAATTTTTTTCATAAAAAAACTGTTAAATCTTCTTTTTTTTTTAAAAAAAAAAAGCCCTAAAAAGCATTTTCCAATTCCTTGGAATCCAATCCAAGGCACCTCTACACACTATGGGTTTGACCTTATCAATTAAGAGATAATGGTCACTTGAACTCAAAATTCAAGATAGGTTCCAGTCTTCCAGATTAGGGCCCAATTGTTAGCCTAAACTTGGGCTTGGGCTAACACCAATCCCTTGTTCGATAAGTTTTTCTTTCTCTTTTTTTTTCATATTATATATATAAAAAATAAATGAATTGTTTAATCCGAAATTTTATGCATTAAAGAAAAACGGTTAAATCTTTTTTAAAAAACAAATCCCCCAAAAACATTTTCCAATTCCCTCCCTCCTCTGCCAACGACAAACGACGCCGCAAATGGCCAACCCGGCCACCGCAACAACCACCGCCACCTCCACAAAATCCTCCGCCAAAATCCACCCTTCCTCCGACCCCGACCCCGACCAACCCTACTCCCTCGAAAAATTCCGCCTCTACGAAACACGTCAAGTAAGTTTAACTAACTAACCATCATCTCCCGCGCCAAACACTTTTAATTGTTGAAACTGTTTTATTATTTCTTTGCCTGTTTGATTTTTTTTTGTTTGTTTTGATGTTCGTTTCTACTACTCTTGTGTAACAGAGATTTTACCTCATCGGAAGCGACCGGAACAAGAGGTTTTACCGTGTGTTAAAGATCGACCGATCAGAGCCGTCCGATCTCAACATCAGCGAGGATCCCGTCGTCTACTCGCCGCAGGAGATCAAAAGCCTGCTCCAGAGGATCGCCGAGGGCAACCGCGCCACCGGCGGCTTAACTTTCGTAGCTAAAGTCTACGGAATTGCAGGTAAACGTTAGCTTCTTCTTCTTCTTCTTCGTGTTTTTTTTTTTTTGTTTTCCTAAATTGGTGGTGTTGTAGTGGACTTCATTTTTATAATTCTTCTTAAACCTGATTAGGTTGTATTAAGTTTCTGGAATCGTATTACTTGATCCTTGTTACGAAAAGGAGGCAAATAGGGTGTATATGCGGCCATGCCATTTATGCTATTGAAGAGAGCCAATTGATCACGGTTCCTCATGTCTCAGTCCAAACTGATGTTGCCCACTCGAAAACCGAGCTTAGGTAGTTTGTATTTCTCTCTTTCTGGCTGCTTGTATAAGGGATTTTTGTTGTGGGTGAGGATGTTTTTTTATGTGTGTGTGTGTGTTGTATGATGGTTTTGAAATGCAGGTACAAAAAGTTGTTGTCCAGTGTGGATTTGACTAAGGATTTTTTCTTTAGTTATACTTATCCTATAATGCAAAGCTTGCAAAAGAATGTGTTGCCGACAGATGAGGATCGGATGTCGTATGATAATCTCTTCGTGTGGAATGCTTATCTAACTTATCCGATTCGATCGAGGTGTGATAATACTATTTGGACTATTGCATTAGTCCATGGTCATTTCAGACAAGTAAGCAATGTTTTTTTTTGTTGGTTTTTAAGTAAGACTATCTTATTTTCTGTTGAATGGATTTTGTATTTGACATTTCTGTCAACCGTGTCTTGATTTGCTATGGCAGATTCGGCTGTCGATTTTTGGGAGGGACTTCAGTGTTTCTGTGATTTCAAGACGCTCACGACATTTTGCAGGGACACGGTATGTTTAGGATTGAAACTGTGCCTTAAGCATGTGTGGAAAATGCTCTGTTGAATTTGTGTGCTTTTTACACTCTCATTTTACCTTGATAGTGTAGAAAGACCATAAGATATTACTGAACTTTTGTCAATAGATTTTGCAGTTTCCTTATAGAAACTTTTTATGCTGCATATGTTGAATGCAGTTATTTGAAGAGGGGAGTGAATGATCGGGGAAGGGTTGCAAACGATGTTGAAACAGAGCAAATTGTGCTTGATGAAGAGGCTGGATCATGCAAGGGAAAAATGAGTTCTGTTGTGCAGATGCGTGGTTCAATTCCCCTTTTCTGGTCGCAAGAAGCTTCAAGATTTAGCCCCAAGCCTGACATAATCCGTAAGTCATTGATTGTTTGCATTTGGTTAGTTCATTGTTTAGATTGTTAGCATTACAGCTCTTTTCCATCAATCGGATATTTACAATCATCTCAATTCTGATTTATCTTTCTCAGTTCAAAGATATGATCCTACCTATGAAGCGACCAAACTGCATTTCGAAGACCTTGTGAATAGATATGGCAATCCCATTATCGTACTCAATTTGATTAAGGTCATTCTCTATTTATTTTTTATGGATTCTGCATTTAAGATACTGTTTCTATTCACAAGTAACTGTATTAGTTCTTGTATGGTCATAGTTAAAGGTATTGAATAATGCTTGCATTTAGTTCGATTCACCAAGTGGTTGCAGTTATTCTCATTTTTGGTTGCTATCCAACGGGCAGCAGCTGCTGTCAGTAGTTTACTAGTCATCTTTTGTTAATCTTCAAGAAATGCTTCGTATCAACTGCATTTTCATATATGATTATGTTTCCTTTTATTTATTATTATTTTTTAGTGCTATATATTATGGTTCATTTATGTTTTTTTCTCCTTCCCTGTGACATGAGAAAAATAAGTTTAACTGTAATGTTGTCATGTTCTTGATTCTGCGGTAACTGCACAAAGCTTGCTGATTCAATCTAACTTCAAGACAGTTGTAGCATGAAGCCTTTTCAACGATCTTTCTTTGTAAACTTCTTTTTCATTGTTGCCTATCTTCTTTTCTCCCTGTCGGCCTCATTCTCCGCCCTCTTCATATCTTTCTTTGGAGACCATGTTTGCAACTATGTAGATCCATTTCTTAATGTGATTAGGAATCATATTCAGCTTCTGCACACATTATATGTGGAAACTTTTCATGTTTCTTTGCTTTCAGTACTTATCCGACTGTATTAGTTTTGCCTTAATGTGCATATTTGAATGTTTTGTCTGTAATTCCGTGAGATGTCCCGAAATGCAGACTGTTGAAAAAAGGCCAAGAGAAATGATGCTCAGACGAGAGTTTGCAAATGCAGTTGGGTATTTGAACACAATTTTGCCAGAAGAGCAACATCTGGAATTTATTCACTGGGACTTTCACAAATTTGCAAAGAGGTGGGCTGCATTTCTTTTATTTAGCAAGCACATTCTGATTTCTTAAAAGTTGATCACCAAGAGCTGACTGCTTTCTTTCTTTGCTGTTTCTGAAGCAAGTCAGCCAATGTTTTGGCTGTTTTGGGTTCTGTGGCAAGCCAAGCACTTGATCTGACTGGCTTTTACTATAGTGGTAAACCCAGCACTGTTAAGAGGAGAGCCAACCAACTTAGCCGAACAAGTACTGCAAGGTATTCAAATTGATTTATGCAGATGGATTCCAACTCTCTTTTCAATTGATATGGAACTCGGGATTCTGGGTCTTGTGCAGAGAAAGCGCAAGTGATTGTTTTCAGATGCTTGGTCTTTAATATATCCACAGCTATTTTGGATTTTGAGCAATTTGGTAAATATCGGAGACCGTTGGCTTAGAAGTGGGTTTTGCTGCTCAAGAAAAGAATGAGTGTATAAACAATGCGCAACTTGCATTATTATTCTCATTGATGAGTTCTGCTACATGTTTAACATTCAATAACTTTCCAATTCTGCTTCTATTCTCTTACATTTGAAAAAGTTAATTATCACTGATGTTGATGCTGTGAAGCAAGCAAAAACGTTTGATATTTTATCAACCTAATGAAGATTGGTGTTTAAAAGAATCATGAAACTAAGACTTCACTTTCTGGAGAAACAAGTGATACAAGTTCAGATAAGAAATTGAAGATTCTATTGTCATTGCATGGCGAAATGGAAGCAGGAATGGGTGCAGTTGGATCTTGAAATCAGTGGGCCACAACTAACTCATGCTCTCATAGATACCGTTCTTTTCTGAAAAGCAGTTATGCCGGTTTTTTTGGTTTCTTTCTAGCAGTCTTATATTGGTTATGTCCATAGTTAGGCAGTGTAATGAATTGCACTCCTTTTTTTGTTCTCTTAGAATCTGCTATGATGAAGATCAATTATAACATTTTGTTGGCTCCAATCATGAGAATGCTATCAAAAGCAAAAAAAAAAAAAAGTATGTATGCTTTAATATGTTCCTTTTGATTGTGCATTTTAGATTCACAGCCTTTCTTTGCAATTAGGTTTGATGTTGTCTTCTTCTCGTTTGGAACATTTCGTTCTCATGCCCTGAAAGTCATTACTCTTTTTCTTTCTGTTTGAAAATCCTAAATACTGGGGGAAGGAATTAAATAGCTTTTTGTTTTTCAGCAGCTGCATATGGTGTTAGTTTCTGGTATAGGCTAATTTAATTTTCACAGATCATGCCCATTGATTTTATTCTTTGCAGGGACACCTCTATCAGAGATCTGAGAGCCAGTTCTGGGGATCTTGCTAGGATTCGATCTAGCAATGAGAATCTGACTTTGCTAGTTAATCGAGAAAGAGAGAGTGAGGCAAGTCAGCCGAATGAACAGAGTAGGCTTAACCGTGAAGGACCACGCTTTCAATGTGGAGTTCTACGAACTAACTGCATTGACTGCTTGGACCGTACAAATGTTGCCCAGTATGCTTATGGCCTAGCAGCATTAGGTCGCCAACTCCACGCAATGGGTTTAACTGACATGCCAAAAGTGGACCCTGATAGTAGCATTGCTGCAGCTCTTATGGATATGTATCAGAGTATGGGAGATGCTCTTGCCCAACAATATGGTGGCTCTGCTGCTCATAATACTGTATGTTTTTTTATTCACATTGGAAACTGTTGTTAAATATAGTTCAGTTAACTTACATTGCTTTGTCAGATGATTTCAGGTGTTCCCTGAGAGGCAGGGAAAGTGGAAAGCTACAACACAATCTAGAGAGTTTATTAAATCTATCAAAAGATACTACAGTAATGCCTACACTGATGGTGAAAAGCAAGATGCCATAAATTTGTAATCTTTCTTCCCTGTCTTGCTCCCTGCCTTTTGGCTTCCCATTTTCAACATTCCCCATTTTAGAAATCTGCCATATCTCATTATGCAGGATTAGATCTATCTTTGAAAACCTTTTACGATATTGGTGATGTGTGTCAATTGGTGACAGAATTTAACGATGTCCTTTTAAAATTCTGTTTCTAACTGTAACCTCTGTTTTTCTACAGATTTTTGGGTTACTTCCAACCGCAGGAGGGGAAACCTGCTCTTTGGGAGTTGGACTGCGATTATTATCTTCATGTCTATGGAAATGAGGTTGGAGAGGATCTTTATGCTGATAAGAGGTAGTGTTCTAATTGCCACTTGGTTGGTTTGTTCAAAGCAGTAGATGCAATTATTATCTGTTTCCAACCTCACCATTTCTGATTTTATGTATTTTATTTTTCAAGTACTAAGAAAGCTGATGTGAAGCCTATGAGAGTTGGAATGACTCTTGCCCCACTTCCAGCTTGTAAGGAAGACTTCTCCCGGATGAAATTGACTTCCTTTCACAAATTGATTGAGAGGACATGCACTGCAATAAAGGATGTACGACTCTGCGGTGAGCCTGATCAAAGACCTGGTGGTGGTGCTGGAACTCATAGTGTGGCCCCTGATGCAGCGTAATCTTTCTTTAACCTGTTCCCAACCTCTCTCTCTCTCTCTCTCTCTCTCATAGACACGTTTACTGTTATGAAAATTGTTACCTTGAAATGAGACATGCATGTTCGTGTTTCTAATTTTCCTTAACAGCAGATTAATTTTGGCAAGCACATATAAACATAGGGAATCTTGCAGAGTTTGTTTTCTTTTATTTTGTTTAACAAATTAATTGTGTGCATCTCTACAAAGTTCTGGGGCTTGTTTTGTTTTGTACTGTTTGTCGCATGGTAAAATGGCCATGAAAAAAGAAACTTTAGACTACCGATTCTTGTACCTAGATTGGATCAAGTTATGAAACCAGCGTTGGTTGTGGTTCTTTCAGCTCTTCAACTTCTATGCATTGAGTGTATTTAAGATTTTAGCTCAGAACTTTGAGCTGACGATTTATGGAACTGTTTTGTAGAATTACTGAGATGTGTTTCTTTATGCAGTGAAATTCAGTTGAAAAGCCCAAATTGGATATTTGGACAGAGAAAGTTCGAAGACAGTACTGCGTCTCTCAAAGTTGGTCAGCAAGAGAGTGAGAATGGAGCATGCCAGGAAAAGATTAGTGTTGATGATTTTGACTTAAATTGGCTTTCTTCTGTCAGTGATATCAATGAAAAGGATATCTTTCAGAGGTAATATTTTCAAAAGCAATTTCTGTTTTTTTAGAGTTCATGCCTGAGCATTGTTTGGCGATGAACTGGCCTTCTTGTTGGCTTGCCATAAGCCAAAAGTTTAGTGCTCTGCGATGTGTGCTGCTAACTTCTGCCATCATTACTCACTGTGAAGCTTGAGCTAGATGTGGACTTGCTTTGAATCCTCGATAAAGTTTATGGATAACCATCCATACGAAAGCACATACACACATGCATTTTCAACTGAATTTTCAATTTTTTTTTGGACATTGGGCTTTCGGTTTGTGATTCACTTCTAGAACTTCATTTGCTGCATAGAATATGTGCTAAAAGATAACTTTTTTTTTTTTTTGAGAAATGCTAAAAGATAACTTTCAATTAACATGTCTTGTATATTTATCTCAGTTCGGTTTTGTTTCCATTATCGTGAAAAAGGCGACTAAAATAAAACTATACTTTGGCGAAGGTACCTTGCAATGACCTCTGTTGATGAAGCCAGCGGTTGGTATGGTGGTACACTACTCGGTGATCAAGATGAAAGCAGTGAGATTTATAAACATTATGCTGCTCTGTGTCAGGTAAGTCATTTAGGGGTGTTTTTTTGCATTAGTAGGAGGAGGGGAATCAATCCCTTCACTGTTAATACTAGTATTATTTTTCTATTTTATTCTTATGAGATGTTTAAGATAGGATGTTCAAAGATCTGACATGCGCTATGCCTTCATGCTTTTCACAACTACCATCGAGCACTAAGCAATGATATGGAATCACCTGTCTGATATTTTATGTGTGATATACCTGCCATGCACATTTACCCTGCATAATTCTTTATCGTATTCGAAATGCTTGCAAGAACAAGGACATCATGTTTCATTTCCCAGAGGAAACGGAAGAAGACATCATGCATCATATACCCTTTTCTTGTACAAATGTCTGGTTGCCCCTTCTGACTATCACAAACCATTGCTTGCGACAGGGATCGGTGATGGAACCTTTCCAGCACGATATGGACATGGAGAAGCATTATGAAGATGTTCTGCTCATGAACACAATAGATGTTGTTGATAGTGCTTCAGTTGAAGCAGAGATGGAGGCGGCTCTCAAGGAGTATGATCAAGTTAGTACTGATCTAGGGATTTTGCCAATGTCCTGCAAGCCTTTCGCTGCAGATCCAAGTCAGTTGACCAGATGGATCATCGGGGAGGAAAAAATAGGAAGAGCGTGAGACCCGACATTTGTATATATTCAGAGAAAGGACATCCACATTGGTCATTTATGAATTTTGTATACACACGATGGAAATAATAATGATGTCAAAATCAAGCTTGTTTTTTTTTTTTTGTTTCCCTTGAACTTCAACATTGGTCATTTATGACAATACAGTGTATATACATACAAGTTTCATTTCATAACTTGGCGAATACGACTGTTTAAAAGAAATAAAAAAACTCTCTGCCAAAACACTTTTTTTTTTTTTATCTGTAGCCAGAGAACCTAAAACTATGCTTCGAGGGTAAAAGTAGGCAAAATCTGTCGTAATATCGTTGATTAATTTCATCCTTAGCTTCTCGATACACTAACCTAATTAAGCAATTAAGCCAATCTACCTTAATGATCGACTAATACGTATGCGGTTGGGCTCTGTGGTGTCTACGTGAATTCCTGTAACTGTAAATTTCTTCTTTCACCAAAAAAAAAAAAAAAGATGCTTTGGGCCTCTAATGGAACAATTAAGCAAGCCCATGGCCTTGATGGCTCTAATTTATTTGATCAAATTTGTTTGGATCGTGGTGGTGGGTTTTCTTTAGGACTTGGGCTTGGACGAGTTCCTATCAGACCCAACCAGTGAAATCTTTGCTCGCTCTTTTAGTGACACTAAAAGCCTCCTCCCCTACAGACAGTTTCACAGTGGAATTTCTGAACGAAAATGGAGGACATTGAAGATTTATTGATGGCCGGCGGCGGCGGGGCCGGTTCTCCACCTGGGTTCCGGCTGCCACCGAATAACACTGTGGGTCTAAAGCCTAGAATGAACAAGAAGAACAAACCTAACGTCAATGCCACAAAGCTCTCTCAACTCCCTCTATCCCCCACAATCCCCGGAACTCAGGTCTCTCTCTCTCTCTCTCCCTCCCGCTTTTTATACTATGAAGAGTTTACTTCTTATTTGTGTTAATGCTGTTTTCTAATTTGTGCAGACTATATATATAAAGACTTTTGGATGCTCGCATAATCAGGCAAGTAAAGATTTGCTGGTTACCCTTCTTCTTAGAGATTGTGATGAGATTGAAACATGTTGTAGGGCATCTATTGGGTGATGAAACAGATGCTCAATTTGCCTAAGTTGCTGTGAGAGTTTTATGGTGATAGGGAGAATTAATGAAATTGTTGGGAGGAACCCATAACTTCCAGCCATTTAGGGAATTCTGTTATATTCTGTTTTATTATGATTGTTTTTTGTTTTGAGCCACTGAGGTATTTCTGTTTTGGCTGAATTGCTTTGAGGTGCTAAAGAGGTACTGAGTTATGGGTTGCTATATAGGATTAGGACAAGAAATTAATCTGAGCTGCAAGGAGCCAAACTTTGTGCTGTCTCGAATAGAACAAAAGGTTTTAAAACTGTTTCAGTTGTCATATTATGTGACTTGAGTGATTTGCTGTGTAGGAGTGAATATAATCAGTGGTCTTCAGTTATGCGTTATTGAGCTTGTAATTAATTGATGAGATCTTAGCTGGAGTTGTCTGTGTCACTGTGAAAGAATGATACTGTGAAGTTGAACTAGTTCATTCTTGTTATTTCTCACACAGTGGGTACCTTCTGCAGAGTGACAGTGAGTACATGGCCGGTCAGCTTTCATCATTTGGTTATTCCTTAAGTGACTATCCTGAAGAGGCAGACTTATGGCTGATCAATACGTTAGTACCTTTGCCTTTCAGTATGTTTTATTTTCATTTCTCCATATCTGTGAAGACTATTCTTATTTTAGTTAGTAGAATGAAGATAACTACATGTGCTATACTGGTTTCAGGGTAATTAACCCCTAATATGATTATGCGTAAAGATCTCTGGTGCCTCTCTTCTGATAATTAATGCCAACATTTCAAACAAGGTCTTGGATCAGCTACATCTGGTTCCAGCTAAGTTGCTTATAGAATAGTTGTTTGTGATGCCAAATGAGTCCCTTATTCTCCTTCCTCGATTAGGTCCATCGTTGTGTGGATTCCTGTAGCTAATCCATTTTGGTGGTCCATTGCCAGTGTTTAGATGTCCTTTTCCCCCAGTCTTTCCCGTATGACTTAAAAGGAACAAGTTTGAAATACACCCAATACAAGGACCCACCCACCCAGAAAGACTGCCAGAAGTCTTAGGCTTTTGGTCAAATTAGCACAAAGATACACACATGAATGTGCTTGTTGCATCAAGTTTGTGGTGTTAATGGCTGACTTATGGTGGTTCATTGTATTGATATAGATGCACTGTAAAATCTCCAAGCCAATCTGCTATGGACACTATAATATCAAAGGGTAAAGCTTCCAAAAAGCCCCTTGTGGTAGCTGGCTGTGTGCCTCAAGGAAGTCGGAATTTGAAAGAGCTAGAAGGAGTAAGTGTAGTTGGAGTCCAACAAATAGACCGTGTTGTTGAAGTTGTAGAAGAAACTTTAAAAGGTCATGAGGTGCGGCTATTGAATCGCAAGACATTGCCAGCACTTGACCTTCCCAAGGTGCGATCTTTAGAATTCTTTCATACTATTAAAATTTTCATTAAGTTGAACGGCTCACATTTCATCTAAAACTGTGTCTGTTATTCTCTTTTAGTTGCTAGTACAGTCATGCTACAGTTATTATTTCTTATCATGTGGTTTGAAGTTTTAAACTTTCACATAAAGGTGCGGAAGAACAAGTTTGTTGAGATTCTTCCGATTAATGTTGGTTGTTTGGGGGCTTGCACTTACTGCAAGACAAAACATGCCCGTGGTCATCTAGGAAGCTACACTGTTGACAGCCTTGTAAGTGTCAAATGAACCGACCTCAATTTGTTTACTTTTCAATATCATTTTCATTATTACTGAAGTTTCAACGTAATAGGCAGGGCGTGTAAGAACAGTTGTAGCAGATGGTGTCAAGGAAATATGGTTGAGTAGTGAAGACACTGGAGCATATGGTAATATTATAGATTTCATTATCATGTTTTCAGTGCTGATCTGAGATACTGTTGATTTGAAAACTCTTGTTTAAATTTTATTCTTTGTTTAAACAGTTCAGCAAGTCTGAACATTTTGGACATAATATACATGTGTGAAATGTATACTGGATGCATGACTCAATGGCACATCAGGAACAGTGGTTTCTTGTTGCATATTGGTAATAAATATTTAATAGACCCATCAGCCATCGATTAGCATGCTGGAACAAAATATTAGATGGATATAATAAATATGCCAAGCTGAATGTATGAATTGGTCCATGGCTAAAGAACATTCACTCAGAGCAGAAGCATAAAAATTATGATGACATCCGCGAAATATAGGATATATGAGTTCAGTTTTTTATGTGCAATTTTGTTGGGTATATGGTTTTTCTGAAATTTCCTGGAATATTGCAGGCCGTGACATTGGTGTTAATCTTCCAATTTTACTGAATGCTATTGTCGCCGAACTTCCTCCTGATTCAAGCACAATGCTACGAATAGGGATGACAAATCCTCCTTTTATTCTTGAGCACTTGAAAGAAATAGCAGAAGTTATGCGCCACCCTTGTGTCTACTCCTTCCTTCATGTGCCTGTACAGTCTGGGAGTGATGCTATCTTGACTGTGAGTAGTCACCTGTTTCCATCTTCATCCTGTCATCTTAGTTCTCTTTATTGACAAGGTTGGTTTAGGGTGCAGTTTGTGCTGCATAGGTGCCAGAAAGTTATATTGCATGATGCCTTCTTACGTGAAGCACTGTACTTTTGCTCTCAGGCTATGAATCGGGAGTATACTGTGGACGAGTTTAGGACTGTGGTAGATACTTTGACTGAGCTGGTTCCGGGGATGCAAATAGCAACTGACATAATATGCGGTTTCCCTGGTTAGTTTGGATTTGCAATTTCCACTTCATTCTCCTAATTTATTGCATCTTCCCAAAATGCTTGTTGGTAATTTGTTAAAAGCTGTAGAAATGTTTGGTTTATCAGTTTCCTAAAGGGAACTGCTATTGAGTCATGGACATTCAGGATTGAAGTTATATCTCCAGAAACAATGCCTACATGCTAAGCACACATAGGGTATACAAATTTGGTCCTAGCAGCTTTGTCTGTCTAGCCTGTAGGAAATTACACTTACATGTTACACTAATGTGGGTGCTTTAAAAAGGACTGTTATCACCCAAAAGAGGGGAAAAAAAGAAAATGTAAATTGGTACTCTTTTGGGAAACCACTATCTTACTCTTTAAGACAGTGGGCACACATTTTAGACGTTGATTTTCAGTCAATCTGTTTTCTTTTCTTCTCTTTTCCAATTTTGTTATTTTGTTATTTTCTTTTTGTACAGTGATCACTCTACTCCCAAAACGACTGTATTCATACTTTTGAAGCGTTGTGTCCCTTCTTTTAGTTATTGAAGAACCCGAGAACCAACCAATGGGCTTGTAGTTCATTGGTACTCTTGCAAAAAGCAAGAGGGGTGAGGTCTCGGATTCGAGTCCCACCTTCATCGGCTAGTATAAAATAAAAGGAACCCGGGGACTAGTTATTGTCTATTCCACAATCCCCTCATTTATGCCTTCGTTATCCCTAAATCATTCTCAGTTTTAGTCTCTCTATTTTAATTTTTTTGTTGTACACTGATCTTTCCTCTTTCAAAATGAACCCTTGTAATTAAAAATTTTGACTGATTTTATTCCTTATCTCTTCATTATTTGTTACTGCTCCAAGTTAGTGATTTTTCATTGCTTTGGATGTTAAACACTCCTTGAACATTTCTACTTCAGTATGAGTAATTAACTCATATTTTTAAAAAATTGACATTCTGTATTCGTATTCCTCATTTCTTTATTGCAGGAGTTCGCTTAAAATCTGTTAAAGTCTGTAACACAGCTAATTTCTTAATGTTATTCCATGAGGAAATTTGAATGTTTTGTTACTATTGCATCTAAATTTACCAAGACGCACCTTCAGATGGTTGATAGGGTTGCTGACTATATTTGTTCGAAATAACAGTCTTAGCCCCAATATATGTAACTAGGAAATGGCCTTTGTTGGATATTGTATCTGGCTGGCAACTTCTTTCTCCTTTGCCTATCTGCTGGATCTACTATTACGTGCTTTGGTTTTTCCCTTGTGCATATGACATTAACTATACACCAACACACCTGTCATAAAGTGAAGGCAATTTGCTAGTTTTGGAATGATGATGCAAAATTACTTGTTGGTAATTTGTCGTGTAAGTTTGTAAGAGTAACTCTGGAGAATAAAAGAAGAAATCTTCTTTTTGAGGCATCATTGCTCATAGAATATAAAACTTTTTACTGATACGTGTGAATATTTGTAAATTATCTGAAACTTCTAGTTGTGAGATTAGGGTCTCATTAAAAATATGTTATTCATTCATACATTCCCTCAGGTGAAATATTTACCATTCTAGTTGGATATTGATGTGCTTCTCATTGGTATTTCAGGTGAAACGGATGAAGATTTTGCTCAAACCGTCAGCCTCATTGAGGAGTACAAGTTTGCCCAAGTTCATATTTCACAGTTCTATCCAAGGCCAGGTAGGGTATCGATGGCTTTGCCTGATTAGAATTATTGTCATATTGGGATAAGTTGTAGCCTCATTTCTGTTCATTGGATTGGCAAAGCCTTGTCAGGTGGCATTCAGCAAAAATATTTGTCAGTAAAGTTCACAACATCCATATCCAATCAGGCAAAAAGAAAGAGTAGCTTTTCTTTTTGCACTGGTTACAACATGTCTTAGGTTTGATTTTATAGTGGAAAACTGGAACCCTTTCTCCCACATTACTGTATGTAAGTTGAATTCAGAAATGTCAGGGGTCCCACTGCTACGCCACTCTCGTTGGTTGTCTTCCCCCTTTAGTTACCCAGTTGATTAGTGACAAATAGTTCTGGATACAGTTTATGATATAGCTTCCTGTTGTGTGCTCTAATGTATGTAATCTCATTGTTATACCAAGGGAAGGTGGTGGGTGTCAGATTTTCGGACTCTTCAGTTTGTAACACCAATGCTTGTTCATGTTTTCTGTATATCCAGGGACACCTGCTGCAAGGATGAAGAAGGTTCCGAGTAATGTTGTTAAGAAAAGGAGTCGTGAATTAACATCTGTCTTTGAAGCTTTCACTCCTTACAGTGGCATGGAGGGCAGAGTGGAAAGGATATGGATTACCGACATAGCAACCGATGGAATTCACTTGGTAAGCATATCAATATGAGGGTGCAATTCTCTGAGAGATTTTAGTTTGCTATGGTTAGTGAGAATCAGGTTTTCATGGTAACAGAACAGTTATTAGTATGAGAATATCTGACTTAGTTTTATTTCTGTATCGTAAGTGTTCCTAGTGTTTCATTTCTGTGACAGCCATTGTGTCCTGATTCTTTGAACTTGGCATCTATTTTCTCTGTATATATGTTGTTCTCCCTGGTTTCAATCCTATTCTGTTAAAAACAACCTTAATTTGGAAAAAGTGGATTTCTACTTCCAACTCCTTTGCACCCGTCTTCCTCTTATGTATTACTGTATTAGGTCGTTGAAAGAACTGGCATTGTATTTGGTATACAGAGAGGGGTTTCGTTTCTATTTAGTGGTTGCTCATTCTTCTATTTCCCCAGGTTGGCCACACAAAGTCATACGTGCAGGTGCTGATAGTTGCTCCAGAGAGCATGCTGGGTACTTCAGCTATGGCTAGGATAACATCTGTAGGAAGGTGGTCGGTTTTTGGAGAAGTGATAGAAGTGCTCACCCAAAGAAATGAGCAAACAGCACCGACCAAGATAGTTTCCAAAGAGGAGAAATCTTCTTCATGCGTTGACCAATGTGCGGATTGCTCATGCTCAAAAGAGCCAGAATCTTGTGCCTGTGGACCCGAAAGCTGCGGAGATAATACTTTGGAAGAAAGAGCTAAGCCACGGAATGATCACAATGCTTTTCAAGAACCAGCTATTTCACAGAGTGGCATGTCAGCCGATGATCAAAATAGAATAAGTATGATTGGATGGCTTTTGCGCAAAAGGAAAAACCAGGTGCATAAAAAGGCAGGGAATGAGATTGCCTCGGGATCCAAGAAAAAGCAAGGATGGGCCAGAGGAACCCTGGCTGAGTGGGGTGCTGTGGATAGGGTTCTCCTCGGAGGGATGCTTGTCAGCTTTTTGACTATTGTAGCTTTATTAATGCATCTTGGATTTAGGACTATGTTATTTGAGTAAAGCAGTGCTTGTTTGTAATTTTACATATCCAAAATTTTGCGAGAGGATTGCCATCTCGATTCATGAACCATCTTTACCTGTATGGGAAATTTTGTTGTTCACAACGATATTCGAAAGTAAATTTGGATTACATATTGTTATTGTTAGTGAAGGATGTCTCTTTTGCTCATTCACAATGCATCTTCAGCAAATCATATTCCATCTTCTTGCTTGTCCTACAATCATTGTTTTGGCTTAGGCAACTCCTTTATCTAATCATTAAAAATGCAAAAGTGACTGCAGATATGATTTTATGAATAATACTCTTGGCATTGCTTACTCTGGTTACAGAATATGGTTGCTCATCAATATTACAGAATCTGAAATAAAGAGCCAAAAAGAATAGTGGGGGTTTCACAAATGTGAAGCGAGATGGAATATTCACAGCAAAAGTAAGATACTTCTGCATGATGGGAGTATCAACAAAGAATGCACATTGTTGATTTTGTTATTCTGTCTTCTGCTGCGATGATATCTATGGATTTATTTTACTGATCATCTTTCCTTGGCCAGATTCAAGAAAATGGATTTTCTTTTTACCTATAGTTTCCAACTCATAGTAGCATATCTGACTTGGATGGTAATCTCTTGAAGAAGTTGACAGGCACAGAAGGCATCTTGCTCCTGAACCGGGGATGCCGAAGCCAGTAGAGCCCAAACAACACTGCCACCACCTGGAACGGTGTCACATAAATGAACACAGCCAAAACCAATGAAAAGAGAATGAAGATGGCCGTAGCCCTTGGATCCCTCCAGCTTAGCAATGCTTGTGCCCTTTCCCCCTGGCTTGCCAAATCTCCAACAACGGTCTGCACTCTGCCTGCAACACTTCTGAGTCTATCATACCTCATCCTCACAATATCTGCTGGTCTTGATGTCGGGAAGGAGTCGAATTCCTCGTCAAGCTCGTCAGGGTGTACAGTCTCAGCTTGTGAAAGACGAGTATCCATGTGAGGTGGATGCCTTGGCCTGAACCGGTAGTTCCATATTCCAAACCCGAACAGGTAGAGGAAAATGGTGGGCAGTATCAACTCTGGATAGCAAACCAGTATCAAGAACAGTATATGCACGAGGCATGTTGTTACCGGGTTTCTCCAGGTGCAAATGTCATTCAACCATTTGCACACAGCTGTGACCCCTGAAAGCAGCGACATGATACGGTGGAAATTGGCTTTGCTTCTTCTCAAACTCCACATATGGTAATCCACATCCAACATATACTCCACAGCTTCACGCCTAAGTGGTGGCTCTGCTCTTGATAGTCTTGCTGCAACTATCTGCATTGCTTGGTGGCGAAGCCAATCGATGTGCCTGACTGAAATCGGTTGAACATAATGCATTTTGGGAAGCAACGGTTTGCCATATTGGGTCACCATATTAACCCAAGCAGTGCAAGTGAACCGCAAAGCCAACTGAAGTTCTCCATGCTTCTTTAGTCCAGAGGGTGTAAGCACTAGCAAAGGGTAGTAATGTGTGTATATACGATCAGTCTCCAAAGTTGATAGCCGAATTCTAACCTTCCCAATCCTCTGGTCTCTTGCATCATCCTTGCTACCATTAATGTGGCAATTGTCAAAGACACCAATGGTGATCACAGTACAAGGATCAAAAACATCCCAAGTATACTGCTCGTTCCAGCGAGGATTAAGGGTATCAATAAGTGTTCTGGTTCGAACCCATTTGTTTCCATACTTTGCCACACAGTATGCATCAGTAGTCCTGCCATCCCTGCTCTTCATAGGCAGCAAATTTCTTGCACTCAGAATCCCAACTTCAAGGATTCCAATGCTTGGCTTCCTCAAGTGCTTGGATGATGGCTGCAGATCACTGCTAAAAGGCGTGGACTCGTCAAGTACATGGTACCCTGCATCTAGAATAAGACGAAGCAGGATTTTGCTTGAGAATTTGTCTTTCTTCTTCTCTCCACCCTCCTCTTCTGCCAATGACGGCTTCATTAGATTCAACCAGCGAGGATCCGGGAGCTTATTAGTCTCAAGTCTTTGTGGTACTTCTCTAACTGATAAAATCACCCTCCCAAGAATCTCAGACCCAACCCTGTCCTCAACAGTCACAATTATATAATCCTCAAAAGGCTCAGATGCAACAAACATAAGCTCATCATTCCAAATTGGGTTGATGGTTCGCATCTGTGCAGCCCTAGTCACCCTTCCTTGATTGCCAAGTTGAACTTTCACAAAAGCTTCTGGTGCTCTACTCTTATCTGACGGGACAAGATCCTGAGCTTCAATGACTTGAACCCGAAGATAATACAGCTTTGGAGAAAAATATACCTGTGATCGAGTATTGGCAAGATTTGACTGACTAAGATCATGAGCATCGCTATGCCATGCGTCGGGAAACGACTCATCAGCTTGAGTTCCCATCCAAACTGCAAGCATAATCTCTCCTTTAGTCTTCACCCCATGCTTGTCCTCCAACTTATACCATTGAGGAGCCAGTGGACTATCCGGTGGCACACGCAGAGGAACTTCTGATAAATCAAAAATAACCCTCCCCACAAAATCATCTTTACCAAAATCCTTATCCTTCACAGTAACTTCAAGCAAATTAGACTGCAATCTCTCCTTGGAAAATGCAAAAATCTGCTTCCACACCGGGTTCTGGTTCTTCTCATAGTACTTAGTCCTGCCCTTGTAGTTCCCAAGCTTGATTTCAACATATGGATCAAGACTCCCGGAAACATCCATAACAGGAAGATCTCTAGCCTTGACCACACTCACATACAAGTAATGCATCTGTTCCACCAAATCATAAGTACTTGCAGTCTTGTCCCCACCTCTATATCGCAGACGAGCAGCCACCGGTGGACTGGTCTCCACCAGCAAGAACTCTGGATTCTGCCTTGGCATCTGCATTTGCATTACATTAGGTGGCCCTGCTCGTGCAAAATCAGTTCTTGTCTCAACTTGAGGTGCTTTTTCCTTCATTACATGAGTTTCAAATCCAGACCCTGAAGACATAGGAGGCGGAGTCGTTGCTGCAGCAGGAGCTGCAGTCCCTATGGAGTGGAAAGTCCTGACTTCTTTCTCTTTCTTTTTCTTCTTCTTCTTCTCGTCGTCCATGCCTCCAATATTAAACTCTTCCTCGAGCTTGTTTGGGTTAATCTCCTGTAGTGGTGTGGCTTTTTCGGCCTCAACACTACTGTGATCAACATTTGCTTGTGGAGGAGGGTAGTAGTTGCTGCCATCATTAACTTCATAAATCTTCAGTGCTATATCACCTTTGATATGAGAAAAAAGACCACGTTTGTCAAGAGGGTATCTTTGTACAGTGGCCTCAGATTCTGATGCAACCGAGACACCGGAGATCCTCACACGACCAAGAAAGTTCTTGTGGTGACCGCCTTGCCGGTCATTATACACAGTCACTTCAATGGTCTTGTTATGGAGCTCTCTTGGGTTGTTTACATTAAAAACAAGCTTCTCATTCCAGTAAGGGTTGAGGTCTTTAGGCTTAGTCTGGGTTCTCTGCCTTTGCTCATCAAAGTCTACTTCCACAAATGGACTGGCTGACCCTTGCCCATCTTTGGGCATAAGGTCACTTGCATCAAGAACTTCTACAACTAGTTTGGTCATGGTGTGTTCTTGATGATCTTGATAAAGGTGGTTAGCTAACAAGAAGATGTGCTTGAAGTGAAGTCTCTGTTAAAGTGGGATAGTTATTTGATAACCACTAAATGTGAGGAAAAGATTGGTGGTGGGTGGTGAAAGAGTTGGATTGAAGAAGAAGACAGGAATGGTGGTAGGAGGGGAAGGGAAGGTGGAGATGAGATGCTCATTTTGGAGTATGAAGACAGAAACATATGTAAGAAAGAGAGAGAGGTTTCATGTTTAGTGGTGTAAAGGTGGCCCCTTCAAGTCATATATCTTTGATAGAGGCAGATTCTGGTGGGTACACTTGGTATGCTTATGTTGGGCTGTTGATTTTTATTTTTATTTTTATTTTTTTGATGAACAGACAGACAGAGAGAGATATAAGGGAGGGGAGCGCAGGTGTTTTGTTTATGGGGTGTTGGTTTTCTTTAGCAATTATAGTGTGTGGGGTTTGAAAGAGAAGAAGATGATGGTGCCCTATAGGTGAAATTAATTGTGAGGTTGAAAGTGATCACTTCATTCATGAAACTGATTAAAGTTTTGTTTTCACAAAAGCAATCTCCACCTTTTATCAAGATCTCTCCTTTTCAAGGAATTAGGCAGATCCATTATTAAGTATTCAACTTTAGAGGTTTGTCTAGTCTTTTAGCCTAAAAGGTTAGCAATTTTTATAATCCCTCCTTTTACCCAGCAAAGCACATAGATCCTTTTATTCTTTAGAATTGCAATATCTTTTCATACTTTTTCTCTACCTAATACTCTAAATACGTATAGGTTATGTTATCAAACTAAATCTGCATGGTGTACAAAAAAAAAAGAAGAGAATTTGCATGGCTAATGTAAACAAACCAATTGTATTGTGTTTTTTTGAACAAACAATTGTATTGTGTTTGTTTATCAAATTTCCAAGTTCAAGTCCTTGATACTTTCTTTCTTCCTGTTATCTGAACAGAACAAGCCAGCTTTTTTGACTTGGTGATGCTTTTTTTTTATTGTTTCTAACAAAGGAGCGTACTTAAACGTGGCAATTCTATGTTTCTTCTGCCAGTTTTTTTGACAATCCAATTTGTTTCTAAAATTCATTTTCTCACCCTGGACATAAAATGAATTAAATGCATCTATTAGGTAGCTCGTGCGAATTGATACATATCATGATCTTATACATGATTTTGATTGGACTCTGCCTGCTTCCTATTTATCATCCATGAGTTGTCCAACATCTGTATTATGTTATGCATGCTTGACAGTCAAAGAAATTCATGTGCTATTTTTTTTGCTTTTTAGAAAAAGAGAAGGTGAAATAAATACAAGGTCATATAGGGAGACAAAAAAAGTCAATAATGTTTTAATTGGAGGCCGCCAAATTAGAGAACCCAAGTAAAGTTCTCTTAGTTTATTTTCTTCCTTTGTGCAAGGCATTAAATATGTTTTTTCTTAAATTCTCCTTTTATGATAAATATTTCTTTATTGTTCTTTATGTTTATTTCAAGGTAGGTGAGGTAGGATGGTATATATACCTCAAAGAGACCAAACACTATATGATTCCATTTCATATGTGATTCCACTAAGATTAGCAAAATTGTAAATTAAGATTCATTATTGAAACTATGTTAATTCTTAGGCACCAAGTTCAGCCAATATTGGATATCTACATGCCTTTCTTATAGATCTATGGACCTTGGAATGTAGAAAGTTCTCTACCCTATTCTTTTTCACTTTTCTTCTTTTTCTTATCTCCCCTACTTTTGTTTTTTTGTTTGTTTGATCCCATTATTTGTAGAGGAGGGATCTCTCTACTCCTTTAAAAGATAGGTCCACAGGGTCCCCTATACTTTTTCCAAAACTTTTTTTTTTTTTTTGGGTTCATGAGGTGATGCAACAATCTATTAATAGCAGTGACTTTTGCGTTGCATCTAACTCAAAACTCTACAGTCTTCTTCGTACTAGACCGACAATATTTGAAGGCTGCATTTTAACCATTCATATCATCATTTTTATATGTGTTTTCTGCATGAAATACCATCAAACCTCTCTATGTTATTGTTAGATTTCAACTACTTGGGACAAAGGTTGCCGACGATATAAACTATATAGTGGACTAAATTAAAAAAAAAATCATGTATTCTTGTCTTGTGGCCTTGATTTCGGAATTTACATTTATCCTGTACTTCTGCATGGTTCAATTGAAAGAAAGCTAATTTAGTTATACTATCATTGGCTATGACCAAAAGTTAAAGTTTGAGTACGAGGAATAAGGAGAGATAAGTAAAAAAATTGAAACCAAAATCATAAACAATACTAATTCTTTTACTTAAGAACCGATATGTAGTTGGAAAGTTACATTAAATGCATATCTGTACTCCATGTTAAGGTTGTTCTTTTGAGGCGGTGTAAAAACTTGAATTGGACATATCTTAATAATCTACGCCTCTAAACTCACAAACCCTAAACATGTTCCTATTATGGTACTCAATATATTAAACTTACATTTCATCTTTTTTATTAGTAACTTACACTTCATTAATTAACCCAAAAGGAAGCTTATTGTTCGCCAAGTCACGGGGTGTCATATCATACGTTATACGTAGCACCTAAACTCTTTTTTCTCATAGATTAGCTCAAATTATTGACCAAAACCTCCATTAGCCAAAAGCAACTTGGCCCTGATTTTGAATCTAAATAGGAAACCATGATGCCCCTCCTCCACAAGGAATTGCCACAATGTAATATCCTTGTATCACATCACACTTTACACTATGCAAAAAAGGGGAATATACTTGCTATTACCTTTAAGTGACAAAGTTACAGCCATGAAAAGAAAAGGTGAGTTGAGATCAGAACCAGGGATGCATTTCCTCATTGGATGGGAATGGATATATTTGAAGGGCATTTTGGTAGTTTGAAGGAATAAGCAAATGAAATAAAACATGTGGAGCAAGGAAAGTCATCTTCCTTCAGTGGGTACTGAGAGAAGATTGATTTTGGTACAAAGTTTTGTAGTGATTTGCTTTTTGACCTGTAGGTGTCATTGGCATATTAAAATGGGCCCTGCCTTTTCTAGTGCTGGTTTTGGACACCTTGAGTTGGTTAGTTTGTGGAGGGAGTGATATTATATTGACTATCCATCCAAATCCTGTTTTTGAGCTATTGGATTAACATTAATATTATTCTAGTGCATAACCAACGTATTAATTACTATGTGCTAATGGGGGCGCATCAGCACATAGTAATTAATACAATTTCATGAATTTGATAAGGTTTTTGCACAAACATGAGTTTAGGACGCCAATTCAGAAATTTAATTGTGCCTTGAGAGGTCTAATTAAGTGGTCACGTATTTGCAGCAGAAGTAGTCTATCCAAGTGTAAAGGATTGATATTGTCAGATTCTAAAGCAGTAACATTTTTACTTTATTTTTCTTTTTCTCCACTTGAGGAATGATATCAAGTTGTACTGGCAATGTCTTCTTCCGTGAATAAAAATTGGCAATTCCAAGGGGTAACTACCTTAATTATGAACACAACATGTAAGACATTCACAGAGATTAAGAACAGGAAAACCTACCTGTATAGGTGGGACATTCTTGTTGTCTGTATCTGATTTGTATATTCTTTATAGAAAATCATATGTTTAACAGTATCTCTTTGGTCTTATAAAAAATTATTAATTCTGGACAAGTGAACACTGAACTACTAGACAATGGTTACAGCCTTACTCGGAGTCAGAGACAGCTCCAAACTCTTCTGAGACTCCAATATTCCTCAGCTAAGCAACAGAGTCTCTGCAAAAAAATATACAGAGAGAAATGTTTGTGGCTTATGTCCAAACTGGATACAATTTAGACCCTTTTCTTAATGCAAAAACAGCCTAGCTATGTCCTTATTGAAGTAACCACAAACCTTACTTGGACATTGATGGTATTTTTTAGGAATAAAAGTTTAGATGGGTTTAATAAATTCCAAATTTCGATTTAGTTGGGTATAATTAGTTGTAGCTAAAGTAGTATCGAGATAGTTTTCAGCTTGAAAGTCTCGAGTTCGAATCTAACGTATGTATGATTTTCAGGCAATATATACTCTCCTCTACTTCTGATAGCTTGGGTTTTATATATCTCTATACTGGTCCAGAGTTCTTTGAAATAATGATTAAAGTTGGTGGGAAAATGGCGTCTCCAACCTGGACCCGACCATCTGTGATACATTATTGCAGTAAAAAATAACCCAAACAGGAATGGAATCCATAAAGTTTATGTAGATGCATGTGTTTGCTTCTTTCTTCTTTGTATTTTGTTTGTAGCATAATTCCCACATGCAACAGCACATGACAAGCTTTTGGCTGCTAGTTCTAACATCAACGTCCCTTCAAAAAGAAATGATGATGATCATTTCAGCACCAGAAGATGATGAAGACACTGCTAAAATAGAACATTTCATCAGCTACTTTTTGCTGCCTAAACCTTTCACGGATTTCTGTATCTGCCCATCTCCAATAAATTTTGCATACAACATAGTCAACAAAATAAACTCATCTTCCCCCTTTGTCACAATACAAAGTATTATCATTAACTAATTTACAAGAGAAATTCCCATTTCAGGTGTGCATTTTTTTTGTTGATTTTAAGATTTCTTGCTTTTAAGTAGTCATGTCACCAATGGCAATACCCAGCCCAACCTGGTCACTCTATGTGGGCTTTGAAGCCCAAATTCAATGGACCGAGACAGATAACATGTTCAACGCCTTATATTGTACTTTACCTTGAGCTAGAAAGAAAAACAAACTAGTGTAACTTTCTTTTTTGCTTATGCACCCAAATGTTGGACTATTCTACTTTTAAATGACATCAAACTGATCCGAAGTATGGTAGAAATTTTAAAAGGTAATGTCTTGGCTTAGAGTGCTGTATTTTTTTTAATGCCTATCATATATCTAGAGTTGTTCTTACTATTCTGGATCCGAGCTGGATCGCGCACCTAACTATGTGGGTAAGTCTCCAATGGGAATTTTTTTCATAGATAAATACTCAAACCTGAAATCTTATTTAAACAGAAAGAAGTTGCTTAGTACTTGAACTAACTCCACAGTGTTATTTTCAATACTTGAATTGGAATATATACGAGGAATAAGATTACAATCCATGAAGTCATTAAAAAATGCTCATTGGTTAAAAGTGCTTCATGTGCCTTTTAGATCAACTCACCATCTAGGTTGCCCCCCGTTTTTTTTTTCTTTCTTTTATGAGATCCGTAGTTTGTCATCCCAACTGTACTGCATAGGTTGAGGGCCAATAAGCAAAGTCCTTTTTTTTTCTTCCTGGGGTAAAAGGAATAAACAAAATATAGATATATGCCTTGCATAGAATATGGTATAATATATAGCAACATATAGCCTCCATAACTCTGGTGGCATACTATATAGTATGCACGTACATGAACTGGAATTTTTAACTACAAAAAAGCTAACAGCAGCCACACAAATAGGCTGGAGGAGCAATAAAGCAATTGTTGGCAGGTTGAAATGTCACTTTATTATCCCAGTTGAGTAAGAGAAATGTGAGGACGGAAGTCACTTTATTATTGATGAAACTTGTAGGCTATAGGCACATGGGCCTGTTTGCCACTTCCTGTTTTAGTGTTGTTCTGATGACAGGGAAAACACCTCGTAGTTCCTCTGGTTTTGTGTTCTTGAACATTTGGCCTTTCTCCCTTGTCCGCCCAAATATGGCAAAGTGTGACTGTGAACTTTTGTGTTTTGATCATTTCCCAAGTCAGTGGCGTGATGGCATCCAATGCCTCTCTTGGGTTCAAGCCACAGGACCCCCTATCTACATACTATTTTCTGAATGTTAGCCATGAATCCAGGCTGAAAGATCTCTAAAGCCAATGGATCAAACTAGGAAGAATGGTTGTAGATTCAATGTTTCTGTATAGAAAGTTATGTTTATTTGGAAAGAGACCCTAACATTACTGTTACACTTCATTTTACAGAAGAAAGGTAGGTGTTAAACTTTATTTCAGAGATGTTATATGTGCCCTTCATCTTCTTTGTTCATGACTTGTCTATTAGGCTTGAGACCTGAAGACATGGAGACACATAGCAATTTTCACCAAGGTAGAAGAGAATTTGATGAGCATATAGGGTTTTCAAGATTAGCGTATATGGTGAGCAGGCAACTTGATATAACAGAATTCCCTTGGGCTATAACAAGAAAAAGGGTTTGAAACTTTGCATTCAGATGTATGGGCCGTGTCAAGTGAGTGGAAAATTCAGGTTCATTGCTGCTTCCAATGAAGTTGAAGAATTTAGTGGAGAAAAGTGTAAAATGCAGAATAAACTGAAGGGAGCATCAGTAACTGTAAAATGGAACATTGGCAAATAATGTAGAAAAAATAACGACTCAAAATTCTGAGGAATATTTCACACCAAGGTAGTTAGCCTGGTATTATCTTCATGTCTGCATATAATTCTATTATATCAGGAAATGCAATCTATCAAACCTGTTACATCAAATTGGATATCTGTGCTTCACTGCTATCAAAATATGCAACATGTACAAAAGCCCTGTGTGAAAATCTAGAAGCATGGAAAAAAACAGTTTCAAGCTAAAACAGAAAAGAACAACTAACAAAGAACATGCATATTCTTCTCTCAACTTGGAGCCAGAGTTCTAAAAGCTCCAGTTGCCTACTGTAAGCAGATTGATCAAGCAACCACAGAAGATTAGAAGTATTTCTGGCAAAAAAGTTATTAACTAAAAGGTTCCTAGTCAGATGTTGGTCTTCATGGAAACCTAGGGCCACATCGCCATCTGTCTAAAGCCAAGCTGGTAAGAGTCTGGCATCCCCTCAGGTTCCTTCCTTTTCATGGGAGTAGCAGGCAGAGAAGGTTGGTGGAAAGACCTTATCTGGTCTTCAGTTGCAATATTTACAGGAATAAACCATTGCCTGCCATTTTCTCCTTGAAATGCATAATCCGATGAAGTCACCCGACCATCTAGATTGGAACCAGGCCTTGTCATTGCCATCTCACCGTTATTTGGTCCACCAGGAGCTGGCATGTGATGTGGAGTCCTAGAAAATGCAGGGAGAGAACCAGAACCTGGCATCTGAGGGAAGACAGGAGCTGCTCGAGGGTCTGTTAAGTAAGGAAAGACGACTGGAGGGTAGCCATTTGAGGACATGCGGTTGTTTGGATCTATGAAGAACGCATTGCCCCCGTATGAGAATGCACGAGATGGTAGAGGTGTTGTTGGATTGACTGCTGCGTAAGTTGACCTATGCTGCAAGGAAGCTAAATTCTGCATCTGTTCCACAGGAGGAAGGATATTAGGTGTAGTCACAATGACAGGTCTGGCATGACCATGGCTGAAACTCCGCATATAACTTGAATCTGTCCAGTACAAGGATCCTTCGCCCTTAGAGTCTGAGTTTCTTGCATTTCCTAAATATTTGACAGCATGATGATCAAACTGTCTGTCTCCCAACATTAGGGTACCTTGACCTGGTTGCTCAGAATCACCAAATGGATCTGCTGGTGTTGGGTTGTCATTCAAATCAAAATCTCTATCACAGTGTCTTGATGATGATGTAGGCAGGGGCGGTTGATGACATAGGTCATCACTTCCATGAACGCAGTTGAGGTCAATATTAAATCTCTCTTTTCCTTTTGAACTAGTTTCCATTGAGAACTTAGGAAATTTAGACTTTTCTTGGCCACATACTTGAGGAAGAAATTCTCCATCAAAATCACATCCTTCAGCAGCAATGTTGAGGTCAAACCCAATAGTCTGCAAAGCTTTTGAGCCATTATCATTACCCCTAGCAGGTGATGACTTTGTAGTGTTGAAACTTTCGGGAAAAGAAGTCGGCCTGAATGCACTATTTGAAGAAAATCCCATCCAACTGGCTGCTCCTCCATCAAGTTGCAGATGGGGCTTGGGCAAGCATAAGGGAATTCCAAATTTGGCAACAACTGGAATTGGCTTTGACAATACATCTGCATGAGAGGGTGGCAATCCAGCCACCGACTGTTTATAACTATCTACTTCATCTGTGAGGATATTTTCATTGAGATTAAACTTCAAAACACTAGTAAACTGGTTATTATTAGTAATAACTTCCGGTTTTGTTGTTAGAGGGGACGACACCCTTCCATTCATATTGTCATTAGTTGGATCCTTCTTGATGGAACCAGTGTCATGTGACAACTCTTTAACATCCAAGCACAGGTCTTGATTTCCCATTGACAGTTCTGGATCAGCCTCACCATTGGTGCAGCAAACACTATCATGCTTATCTTGTTCATTCTCAAACAGATTTTTGTTTCCATTTTCAGCAAAGCAGTCTTTTGCTGAAGCTGCAGAATCATCAGGGCCCAAATTACCAGTTTCATCACTTCTTTCCTGGACTAAGGAACAGCTCTCTGAGGACTCTTTATACATCCCAACCTCCTGCTTCACTTCTTGTGCAACTCTTCGAGCCACCTCTAAGGCATCATCTGGGTCATAGAAAGCCTCCAACTCACTAACGTCTTCATTTTCTTTCTTAGGCAGATCCATTTTCCAAATATCATCCCCCACATTCACAAGATTGTTGTCTTCAGCTGTTTCTGAAAGGTTTTGAGGGGAGAAGCCGCCAACACAAGGAAAATCTTTCATGCCAATTGGCATTCCTAATGTCTTCCGAGAACTTTTGAATGCAGGTTCTTCCAAACTGCCCTTGAAGTCACTGTATCTGGAGATATTCTTACTACAGAATGTATTATGCTGACATGGCTTGACATCTTGCAAGGTTTCTAGGCAGGTGTCATCCGAGGAAGCTGGAAGAGTGATACTTGCAGAGTTGAAAGAGTACTCAGTTTTAAGCCGCTTGTTATGATACGCTGTCTGCATCACTGAACTCATTCGTTCATGAATAAAGCTCTTGCTTTCTTTGCCAATTGGTTCTCTTCCTTCTGAGCTGACATCACTGTTAGTGGTAAAATTCTGCAAAGAATCATTTCCTTGAGGTGAGCAGGTGGATACATCAGAATCCTTCACATTTGTGCTGCATGTGGGCTTGTTAAAGTGGGGCATTGCATTGGGAGCTCTTTCAGCACAATTGTCTGTCTTGAGTTCTGAATTTCTTGAAGTAGAAGCAACAGCAGAGGACAGTCTCGATTCATCAGTATTCTCTTTGGCACTATCTGTGGATGACAAACAATCATGATTCAAACACTTTCTTTCCATGTCTGCCAACTTAGAAGTTTCGCAACTGTTGGCTTCATGGTCAGAGACAGAAGACTGCTTTTGGCTTTTCAGTCCAGAATTTCCATCAGAATGAGAAGCATCAAGTATTGTCTTCACCAGATGAACATTCTCTTCAGAAGGGAATATATTTCTATTATCAATGACAACTCCACTTGCTTTTGCATCATGTTGGCCCATTTAAACTACCTGCAACTCAAGGCAGATCACTGTCGCCAATAAGTGCCTTCAGAAAAATCACTCCGTATTGCCAACTTTGAGGAAAGTTGAATCCACCACATGAATGCTTCAATCAATTAAGCTATAATAAGTGAGATGTACACTAACCGAGGTGGATTACTTCAGCAATACACTAAAAAGCCCGTGATTCCAGCTGCATCATAGTTCAGCTTCACAGGCCAAGCAAGGACCACGTATCCTTTGGTCAATGAATAGAGTGATTGAACTTGAATCCACAGATGAGACTCCAAAGCACGAATTTCCTAAATGCCAACAAGTTAAACAAATAAATAGAGCAAATGGCGAGCATGCTTCTGCAAAAATCAAGATTTTTGTTAGTTCTCTCAAAAAGAAAATGTGGTTTAGAGTGATGGTTCAAGTTACAAGCCACAAGGGAACAGTCCGACAGGAACTATTATCTAGTTCTAAAGTAACACTGATTAAATCAAAGGCCAATCAAAGGCCAACCACCAATGAATTGACTACTCAATAAAATAAGCACACAGATTTAAAACTATAGGGAGCAAGTATAGTTAGGTAAAGTTAGGAGAGGAGGGAAAGAAAATCAATAGTAGCTATTAACTGCTGATCTATTTACATGACGGATGTTGGAACTTCACATTTTGTGATTATTCAATGCATGGATAATGTATAAATATTAAAAAAAAAAAATACAGCACTAATGGACAACAAATTAAGGCTGACACTCAAGGAAACAAAGAAAATTAAGACACTGACAGATCAGGTTGTTATTTGAACTTCCAAGTTATCTCAAACTAATGGAAACCCATGGCTTGGATTTATAAAGAGATATAGTCATTCTTTTAAAATCAAAAGGACACTACCATCACAAACAGAGGGCAAGATATCAACTACAAGAAAAAGTAACAAGCAAAAAACAGTATGGGTGCATGCTTTAGGCCATTGAACTTCTCCTATTTTATGGGATTACAATGATAAAGACCCAGCAACCAGAGACTAAGTGGGAAACAAACTGTAAGTTGCATACTTGCTCCCAACTAGTTCCCCCAAAATAAATACGTGCCACAAAGAAGAATACATTATTTAGATGTGTCTAATTAGACTTAGAAAACAGAGAAATCATAAATCGATCATATAGCATCCAGCCAGAGGTTAGGCTAAGGGCTAAGGACCAACATCCATACAGTCAATCTCGTAGTGTAATACATGCAAGCTTATGACCACAGTATGTCAGCCGCAAGTCCTATATTCACCATTCACTTAAGTAATACTTCCACCAAACAAAATGAAATGATAAATAAAGATCACAAAGAAGTAAGATGTTGTCATTCCTCAGAATTAGAATCTGATAAATTTCCCAACTTTTATTTGGCAGCAGATCCAACTTGCTAGGAAATAATTACAAGTAGAAAAAACTCTAAAATAACAAGGAACCTAACTAGTGAGTCTGATAAGGACTCCACATCCTAAGATGGCAGTGTCATGACAAGACGCAGAGCATATCTGCAGCTTTAATTAGCTAATTAGATGCCTAATTAGATGCCAGGCCACATTTGCATCTCCAATTTGATAGTATAGACGGACACAAGTGACACAACTCCCATAAGAGAAGAAGACACCAATTTCCTTCTACGCTTGAAAGAGTATGATATTGATGCTTTCCCATACACCACCATTCTGTGGCAAGGCCCCGACACCCACACCAAAATTATGAACAAACAAACCCGCAACAAAGACATACTATTGTCCTTTTAAAGAGTCCATCACAGAAAGGTAAAACAGCAACGGCTTCAGCAAATAGACCTTTCAAAATCATCAAAACAGTCAAAAGAGCAAAAAGTGCAATCGTTCATATCCTTTAAGTTCCCAAAACAAATCTGTTTTGCTTCTCTCCTTCGAGCCAGATAAAGCATAATGGAGTCTGGAACCAAGAATTTTCAGTTTAAGCTCCTAAAACCACGCAGCTCAGCTCAAACTATACTATTAGTGGAAAAAAATTACGAATCCTTAAAACCCATATAGCTCATTTCATTCCTTATCAGGAGGGAACTCTTCACCACTTGTAAATGGATGAAGCACAGCAAAATCCAGCTAGTAAAGCTAACGTGACAAAACCCCATCTTTCCAAATACCCAATCTCTGTTTCCTACTTCTAATTCCACCCAGGTTTTATTTCTCAGCAAACCCAGAACAGAATACAACATACACAAACTGCAAGACAAAAGCTTTACTACAAACACAGAATCCAAAACAAGAGAAGCAGAAATGAATACATACACAAGCTCTAAACACATAAACTACCAAACCTGTGGGGGGGGGGGGGGGGGGGGGGGGGGGGGGGGGGGGGGGGGTTGGTTTAAACAAACGAACCTGTGTTACTGTAATAGAGCAGAAGGGTTTCCCTTTCACCAGGTAGCTAGCGAAGACCAACAACAACAAACAGAGAAACATGAAAAAGTCCGTCTCTTTTTCTATGGCTTCTCTCTCTCTCTCTATCTCATAAAAAATACGATGAAAGCTTTCATCTTTGGCTTGCTCACTCACTACAAAAAGTCCAAACCAACAAAACGGATCCCCACTTTTCTCTCCTACAAAGAACAACAGAGAGAGAGAGAGAGAGAGAGAGAGAAAGAGAGAGAGAGACACCAACAAAATGGAGAACAAAACAAAAGAAACAAATGGGCAGACCATGATTTGGCCCACCTGGTAGTATGTGACTTACTGTTTAGTCTTCAAACTTTAAAATTTAACCAGTCCCGTCCTTTTGATCTTTTTATGCAAAATAATGTTACAATGCAAGTAGAATTTGTATCTGTTAAGCATTTTTTGAAGAATTTTTGTTGATTATTGTTTGCATATGAGAAGAAATTTCATTATTTTGAAGTTATAAGTTATAAGTAGTACTTGTCAGGAAAAAAGAAATTGAATAAGCAGAATTACACAATCCATATACTAACATTTTTTAGATGAACCAATAGCCACAAGTAAAAATTCTGTCTGCTTAATGTTTTTCTTAATTTGAATTAACAAATCTTTGTCACAGACTAAGAATATGTTTTAGTGATAATAAGTACGACCATTATAGCATATGAAGATTGTAACTAATTTTCTTAGTAGGATTTGGTTGACTTGAACTTTACTAAATCTATACTATATATATAGCATCAAAAGAAATTAGCATATAAAATCTATACTATGTATACCATATATAAAGCCACAAAAAAAATCCCAAGAAACATTAATATAGAAAATAACAAATTAGTCGTATATTCTAATATATGTACTATTATTATTAGTAAAAAAATTAATTAGCATTATAACAATCTATTTGATAAAAAAAAATTATAATACCCTAACAACTCCTACGATAATTTTCGTCTATGCATGTCCCAAGTCAGCAACCACTAGAGAGATATGTGAAGTTGAGTATTGCTGATTCGACCTTCTTCATATCTGACTCAATGATCTCTAGTTTAACAATAGAACATTTTTATTCTTATCTTCATCTAGTAGTGTTCTCCCTTCTGTATATAAGATGGAACCTTATGTTCTAATGTTCCTTTTATTTGATTATGTTTTAATATTTATGGTGTGATTATACTTTTAAGCATAAGTAATCAGCTCGCAAAGAAAAAATTACCTAGCATCCATTACCCCCTAATCCGTGTTTCAATGAGGTCAATGAATGATAAAGCAGGAAGATGATTATAGAAAACATTAGTACTCAAGATATTAAAAAAGGAAGAAGTCAATATAACAGTCACCAAAGATAGGCCAGCTTAGGAAGGACAGCTTAAAGCAGTAAAACAGCACAAACCAACCAAAAATCCACACATGCTTTTGTGCATTCAATATTTCTGGAAACACAGGGGGATGTATGCGTCAGAGATTGGGACACAGAATAGTAGACACACACAGACACTGAAGGGTGAGTGAGAGCAGCAGCAGCAGGAAGATAGAATCCAAGGCCCCACAAACCCACCTCTGTGTGTGTGTGTGACTGCGGCCCTTAATGTTATAAACTAATAATAGGGTGGGGGTGACCCTACAAAATTAAGGGTAGTAGTACTACTACTACTTAGTTAAGTTACAGCTAGCTATGATAGGAGTAGTGCTCCTATGTCAGTACACTACACTTCTGCTTCCACCTCCTTTTGTCAGAGTTTTTGGAGGGGTCCCTTAAACCCCCACTCACACAAAAACACTTGACTCCAAACACAAACTCCTTCGTGGGAATCACCAAAGCTTTTTCACAGTCTTTCTCTTTTATCCATTTTTGGAGATGGTGATGCACACACTTATAATGCTGCATATACATAACATACTTTGTGTTCAGAAACTCTGTCTGTACAGATACTATATATTTGGCAATTTATTATTTAATGGATTTACTCAATTAGTGTTATCAAAACTTTCGAGTATGGTATTGGGTAATGAATCACTTTCTTTTTGGAGGAAGATTATTTATCATCTTTCTTAACTGCTTAACTCTTTTAAGGGTCCACCATTACCAATATCTTTTTAGGTTTTTAGGCTGTCTCCCAAGTAGGGTCCCCCATGTACGTATATAGAGATTAGTAGCAGATTTAGGTGCCTTTGGTTTCTTTACTCGGTTATGGAGGATGGGGCCCTCCTGTTGATTTATTGCTGGACAGGAGATTGTCTGTCTATTTAATTGCCTCTTTATCCCCTCATATGTTTAATTATACTACTAAATAATACTCCTATTTACTAGTAGTACTATTGTTAGAATTGATAAGCATAATATGACCTCATTATCGATCTTCTTTTTTGCTTACTACTTTACTCAAACAAAAGGAATCATGATGTCAGTCAACTCACTAACTTTGCAATTGCAAATGCTTCGACAAAAAAAAAAAAAAAATTGCAAATGCGAAACCCCCAAGTTGCCATTCGTTGTGTCAGGGAATTCCAGACGGAAACTTTTAAACTGTTACTTCGGTTATTATGCTCAATTGTAATAGTCAAATGAAAATTAAAATTGAAAAATAATGTGACATTGGTAGTGTTATTCTACATCACTATTGCATGGGAGAATGGAGGAATAACAATTTTAAGGATGGCAACGGGTGGGAGTTCTCATGGGAAAGGTTCATCCCTGAAATGTCCGACCCGTATTTACCGTACACAGTAAACACGTGCCGGAACTGTGACAAACCAACCAAAATAAGCCCAAGTATACAGTGTACGCAATTGAAACTCGGGCCCAACAGCCAAAAATAGGATACATCATAAATAACAAAACCGGCCCAATGGCCCAATAATATCAGTAAAATGCACAGCGAAAGACTTAATAACTCACATAAACACTGTATGCGACACTGATGCAAACTATGGATCCAAGCCCTGACCAAGGGATAACGCCGCAGCCTGTCTGGAATGCATCAAACCTGAACCACAAACAACTCATCCTACGGGATGAAAGCCCGCAGGTGAGGGGCGAGTCAGAAGTGCTCACCAACCAAGGATAAACAGAGATATGCAGGCAACTATAATACTTCAAAGGAGAAATACAGACAATATTCACAACCATACCAAAGACAATACTGTACAAGACAGACCAAACCCAAAGACTCGACCCAAACGTACCAAGGACTTTATTATTATTCCAATTTTATCCTTCTGGCCCCGTCACAGATAAGCTAAGGTCGTACCAGGCTATCAACCTGTTTATGGTGCCAGATCAAAAAGAACCCGGGATCAACATTCCAATATCAAATCTCAGGGATCAACATCCCAATCACAATCTCAGGGATCAACATCCCAATAACAATCTCAGGGATCAACATCCCAATCACAATCTCAGGGATCAACATCCCAATCATAATCTCAGGGATCAACATCCCAATCACAATCTCAGGGATCAACATCCCAATCACAATCTCAGGGATCAACATCCCAATCAAACCGGCATCAACATGCCCATCACAAGTAACCCAGATCATGGCCTGAAACACCCTGACCCAAATTTACCCAACAAACAGTAACTACCAACAACAGTGCCGACACGTGGCACAAACTGTGTAATACAACAGAAAATCGGCCCATCGGCCCAACAACAATAGATTAACGCCCGGTGTCGGGTACAATAACAATAATAGCACAGCGGAAGCAATTTTTAATAATCACAGCAAAAGCATGAATTGACTCGATGCAAAACTATGGATCCAGATCCGTCAGAGGAGATGCCGCAGCCTGCCATGATGCATACCTGCATAAAGAACAATGAAGCCTGCCGATGGGGCAGGTGAGGGGTGAGATTCTCCATAATCTCACCGACACATAACC
>JAKUCV010002601.1:3661-14413 GCA_028386065.3 Turnera subulata | reverse complement strand
TGAAAATGGCATAATAACTAGAAACAAAGCTAGGTTGGTAGCAAAAGGTTACAATCAAGAAGAAGGAATTGATTTTGAAGAAACATATGCACCTGTTGCACGTCTAGAAGCCATTCGTCTTTTGCTTGCATTTGCATCCTCTATGAATTTCAAACTTTATCAAATGGATGTCAAAAGTGCATTTCTCAATGGCTTCATCCAAGAGGAAGTATATGTTGCTCAACCTCCTGGCTTTGAAGATCATATCTTTCCCGATCATGTTTTCAAACTCAAGAAAGCACTCTACGGTCTCAAACAAGCTCCAAGAGCTTGGTATGAACATTTGAGTAAATTTCTTTTGGATAATGGATTCAATAGAGGGAAGGTTGACACCACCTTATTCATTAAGAACAAACATCATAACATTCTTTTGGTTTAAATTTATGTAGATGATATTATTTTTGGTGCCACTAATGAGTCTTTGTGCAAAGAATTCTCTAACATGATGACCAGTGAGTTTGAGATGTCCATGATGGGTGAGTTGACATTCTTCCTCGGTTTACAAGTCAAACAAATGAAGGAAGGAACATTCATCTCCCAATCCAAGTATTGCAAGGAGTTGCTCAAACGCTTTGAAATGGACAACTCCGAGCAAATGGCCACACCAATGAGCACTTCCATACATTTAGACAAAGATGAGAAAGGTATTGAAGTTGACATTAAGAAATATCGAGGTATGATCGGATCACTTCTTTACCTTACGGCAAGTAGGTCGGATATCATGTTTAGTGTTTGCTTATGTGCAAGGTTTCAATCTTTTCCTAAAGAGTCTCATCTTAAGGCTATAAAACGAATAATGAAATACCTTGTAGGCACAATAAATGTTGGCTTATGGTATCCAAAAGGCACTACACATCATCTTGTAGGCTATTCCGACTCTGATTTTGCAGGCTGCAAATTAGACCGAAAAAGCACTAGTGGAACATGTCATTTGCTAGGTAGCTCCTTAGTCTCATGGTTTAGCAAGAAACAAGCTAGTGTTGTATTGTCTACCACCGAAGCGGAATACATTGCCGCTGGAAGTTGTTGTGCACAAATTCTTTGGATGAAACAACAACTAAAAGATTATAGTCTAAGCCTTAGTCATGTGCCTCTTAAATGTGATAACACAAGTGCCATAAGCTTGACCAAGAACCCTGTTCTTCATTCTAGAACAAAACATATAGATATTAGGCATCACTTCATTAGGGATCATGTTCTCAAGGCAGATGTAGCTATTGAATTCGTTGAAACAAAATCTCAACTAGCTGATATCTTCACAAAACCCTTAGACAAAGAGTCATACTTTCGAAATTCGAACTGAACTTGGCATACTTGACTCTACACTAATGTAATCCATGCATTCCTCACATATCTCTTTTTCAATTACTGACTTGAGCGTCGGAGGCTCCCCTAATTTTATTTTGCAGGTACTCCCCTTACTCAAAGCAACAAGATAGGGGGAACAAAGCATCACCTATTTCTTCTCATTATTTATTTTTGCTAATGCCAAAATGGGGAAGATAAGAAGAGAAGTATATGCATCAAGATAGGGGGAATCATGGGAATCATTATTTGAAAAATATAGGGGGAATTGTTGTTATAAATATTAGCATATACTTCTAGTTGTTTGTCATTATCAAAAAGGGGGAAATTGTTAGAACTCATGGTTCATTACAGGTTTTGATAATCGACAAAAGAATTCCAGATCATGACAAAGATGAAGCAAAAAGAAATGAAGTCAAACCAATCCTCAAGCAAAAGAAACCATTCAAGAGCAAAGGAACAAAGTGAATGAGCACAAGATTGAAGAGCCAAGAAAGAAGAGTTAGATTCATAAATTTGTACAAGGTATAACACTCAACTCTTCTAGGACATTGGCTCAAAATAAGATAAAGTTTGCTCATGCATCACATAAACATATTTCAAACATCAAACTATTTTTTGAGTCAATAACATCGATGTTATATTTTACCAAATCGATGTTCTACCTTCAAACAATCTTTCAAAGTTGGCAGTAGCTCAAAAACATCGATGTTGTCTTCTAAACATCGATTGTCCTGCCTTCAAAGAATTTTCCAAAAAATTGGCAGAAGGCTCAGAACATTGACGTTGGATTCCTAAACATCGATGTTCTCATGACCGTTGCATTTGAAAATATTTTTACATGAGCAAAACATCGATGTTGGATTGATAAACATCGATGTTCTTCAATCGTCAGTTTTAATCGTTTTTTGACAGAAGCAAAATAACATCGATGTTGGCTTTGAAACATCGATGTTCTTCAAATTGAATCTTTTAACTCTTGTTCACAGAAGCAAAATAACATCGATGTTGTGAATTAAAACATCGATGTTCTTCAGTGATCAGTTTTCATCTCATTTTCACAGAAGCAAAATAACATCGATGTTGGTTTATAAAACATCGATGTTCTTCATATGAAGCTTTAAAGGATTTTTCACAGAATCAAAATAACATCATTGTTGGGTATGAAAACATCGATGTTTTAGTTACCGTTAGTCCAATAATTCAAATTTACTGGACAAAACATCGATGTTGAGCCTTTAAACATCGATGTTATGACCGTTATTCTGACAACTTTTTAGCACCCACTATGTCTTGTTTAAAGCTGTTTTCTTGAGTGCTTTTCAAACGGCTCCATAACTTTTCAGAGCTACAAATTGAGCATTTTCAGCTCTGATTCAGGACGAATCAACTCTCTACATTCATGCTATTCATTCAAACATACATTACAAATCCTAATTGAGCCAATATCCTTTGAGGATTGAGAGTTGCCTTTTTGAGCTTAAATTCTGTAACTCATATCTACTCATGTGAGAGCTTTTGTTTGAGCGATTGTATTGCTATACACCTTAAGGGAGGTTAGTTCCCTTGTTGAGATTCATAGGAAGAGGGTATATCTTCTTGTGTGAGAAGTCTTGAAGTGAGGTATCTTCAAGCAAGAGATTGGAGTTTCTTGTGATTAGAACTCTAGGTTTGTAACGGTTTGTTAAGCACCAGTAAGCTTAACATAGATAGTGGAATCTTCAAGAGAGTCTCTTGAAGGACTGGATTAGCCACACAAGTAGTGTGTGTGTGAACCAGGATAAATTTCTTGTGTCCTTCAATTGTTTTAAATTCCGCATTAATTTCCTGCTTATTTCGTTTTAATCCGATAAACGCTATTCACCTCCCCTCTAGCGTAGGGCTATTGTTCTAACAGGGTGTACCTGGGGTATCACATCATCCCCTCCTTCTTAGAATTTCGTCCTCGAAACTCAGATGGTACCCTATCCTCAAAGACAACATTAGTCTTTATATGTAACTTTCAACCATGTTCCTAAATATACTCATATGCCATCCTATTGTTCCTCAATCATTTCAAGCTCTACCTTTATTAGATCACTCAACTATAACTCAATCCAATATATGTCCAACTCGTTTACCTCAAAATCCATTCTCAAATTCAACCTCAACTCCTCATTTAGATACCTCAAATGACATGTTCATTTGTCACATCTCATTATAATCCGTTTCACAACTCAACCACAGTCTTATGGATTCTAGTTCTCTCAACTATCTATCGCTTCTTACCACGGTACAAATGGATAAGCTAAACAGTACTCATGCCAAACTTGCTTAATTCATGCCTTTAAAAATATTTTCAAAACAGTATTTGCAAAAAAGTTATAAATTGTGGCCACATTGTCCAACAGAACAAAACTTTGCAGTGTACCATTAGCCTTCCAAATGTAACCACAAAAGTCTCCACTTAAGTTCTCCACATGATACATCACTGAATAAGATACTATAACCCATCTACTCATTCTCTCATCACTAATAACTTTTACATCTTGTTCACACCACTACAGTGCACCATCCGCACATTACAATGCCAATCGTCCAATAAGGCCAACTACCCCATCCGGACCTCAAAATGCACTATTTGCACACTAGTGCGGGTACTGGCTCTAGAATTGGCCAACGGGACCAACTTCCCCTACTAAGCGACGAAATTCACTACTCCCACACCAATGCACACCAATTGCACCAACTAAACTACAAGAACGTCACTCAAGCCAATTGGACAACCGTAGCCCAATTGCATCTCAAACAAGCCAACCATGCTTCCGCAGTGCAACTCCGCTTACACCTCAACTTATACTCTTTCTCTAAATAACTCGACCTCTAAACTTAATATCATCTCCCAAACATTTCTAAACTCAAGGGTTTCCTGTAAGAAGATACTTCTTCTTCATGATTATGTGGATAACTCACAAAGATACACAATACCTCATGCTTATGCCCAAATCCTTCCATAAACGTTTTCGAACCTAAACACTCCTTAATCTCACTCCAACTAATCTTGACCAACTCTAGGTAGTCTAGGGTGTCACCTTTACTCTAACATATGCTAATCACCCACTTCACCCATAAACGTCATCTTTTCCCCTTACTACTTAAAACACTTAAAATTTTAACAAAACCGTTAATCATACTCTAGTACAAGCTCTAAACCAAAATTCAAAAAGCACAACCTATTCCTTCAGACTTTAGTCAATCAAAGTTGTAGCCCTGCCTCTTATCTTTCCATAGCCACCAATAACACCCAATTCCATGCTCTCTAACTCAAGATATGGCTCCTAGACCAACTCGGGTTCCAGCAGCAGGTCTGCTGCAGAACAGTGAAATTGGAGAGCGCATAACTCTCTCTGTTCAACTCCAAAATCCACCAACCGGTGCCCAATTAACGCTATGGAAGTTAGCTAACTCTGGGCTTTGGTTTCACTCAATTCGAACCGGTGGTTCGGCCAAAATCGCTATTTTAGTGGCCAGGGGTCTGTCTCGCCGAGAGCAGAACCCCTAGGCTCACTTCTCCCCTTTCCCCTCTTTTCTCTCTTTCTCTCTCTCTCTCTTCTCTCCAGGACCTAGCCACGAATTTAGCAGACAATAGTGAGGGAGAGGTGCTTGTTTTCACCTCTTAACCCCTGCCCAAGTAGGTGAGTCACCACCCCAATTGCCACCAACACACAACTAGGTGCCACTTGCACCTAAATTGCCACCTCGTGCTTATTTTCCATCCAATTGGTTTGTGGCAACCAACCTGCTAGCTTGCACACCCAAACCACCAAAAGCTTATTCCCAAGCCACACGTCTCATTCTGATTGGTCGGTTTGGCCAATTACGTATTTACCCTCATCTAGCCCAATTGTGCACCGACGGGCACACCATTGCCCCGGTTGTGCACTATTTCGCACCAAATCGACCCAACTGATAATCCCCTTGGCCAATCGTGCCTCTAGTGAATCTATTACACCAAATAATCACATTCCTAATGTTTCCCACCATTTATTGACCGATAAGATGAATCGAGCACTCGGGACACCAAACTAGGCCAACCGTGCCTTCGGATCACTACGAGCCCATTTGAGTGCACTAGGCCAAGCCTATGCTCACCATCACTCTCAATCCGACACCAGCACATGTTACCGAGCCTAAGCCCATACTAATGTGCACACCAACACTATTAACATTACCCACTTTCCCTCGAATACCCGAACCAACCTACACGAACGTGCCTGAAGGACAAGCTACACCCGATTCTCATCATGTAAATACTTCTCCATATTCTAGGGTGTACCTGGGGTATCACATCATCCCCTCCTTCAAGGAATTTCGTCCTCGAAATTCAGGAGCCACTATAACCTCAAAGGCAATACCAATTCTTTCCTGTAACTTCCAACCATGTTCCTAAATATATTCATATGCCATCCTATTGTTCCTCAATCATTTCAAGCTCTACCTTTAGTAGATCTTTCAATTATAACGCAATCTAATATATCTCCAACTTGTTTACCTCGAAATTCATTCACAAGTTCAATCTCAACTCCTCACTTAGACACCTCATATGACATGTCCATTTCATCAATATACATCCGATACTCCCTCATGGTCACTTCTCATCATAATCCATTTCACTTACCTCGACAACTCAATCGCAATGTTTTATATTCTGGTTCTCTCAACTATTTATCACTTCTCATTACAGTACAAATGGATAGACTAAACAGTACTCATGCCAAACTTGCTTAATTCATGCCTTTAAAAATATTTTTCAAAACAGTATTTGCAAAAACGTTATAAATTGTGGCCACATTGTCCAAGTGAACAAAACTTTACAATGGACCGTTAGCCTTCCAAATGTAACCATACTAGTCTTTACTTAAGTTCTCCACATGATACATCACTCAATAAGCTACTTTAACCCATCTACTCATTCTCTCATCACTAATAACTTCTACATCTTATTCACACTACTACAGTGCACTATCCGCACATTACGATGCCAATTGTTCAATAAGGCCAATTACCCCAACCGGACCTCAAAATGCACTATTCGCACACTCATGGGTGCACTAGCACTTTAATCCGTCAACCAAGCCAATTGCCCCAACTAGATCACAAAGTGCGCTACTCTTGCACTATCCACACCAATTACACCAATTAAGCTACAAGAACGTCACTCAATCCAATTGGACAACTGTAGGCCCAATTGCATCTCGAACAAGCCAACCATGCTTCCGCAGCGCAAGTCCGCTTACACCTCAACTCATACTCTTTCTCTAAATAACTCAACCTCTAAACCCAATGTCATCTCCCAAACATTACTAAAGTCAAGGGTTCCTGTAACATGATACTTCTTCTTTATGATTAGGTGGATAACTCACAAAGATACACAATATCTCATGCTTATGCCTATTAGAACTCATGCTTCATTGTTTTTATTTCAGGGTTTTGATAATGACAAATCTTGGCTCAATTGATGACATGACTTGAAGCAAAAAGAAATCAAGAAAAGAACATGTACTAGAGACAATGTGATCAAGAGTTGAAATACAAGAAGAGCAAGAAAGAGTTAGGACCCTATTGTACAAGGTTAAACTCTTAACTTCTCCTAGATATTGGCTCAAACCAAAAATCATTTTCCTCATGCATCTTCATAAATCATGTAAGTCATAAAACTGGTTTTTGAGTCCTAAGCAAATCAAGAAAATTGCCGTAGACATAAAACATCGATGTTGTTTTATGAACATCGATGTTGTGCCTTAAAAACATCGATGTGCTGAGTACAACATCGATGTTGCATCAAGTTGATTTTTAATCTTTTCGGCAATAGCTCTAAAACATCGATGTTGGATTATAAAACATCGATGTTCTTGTGACCGTTGGTCAAAACATCGATGTTTTACAATCCAACATCGATGTTCATGAAATTGTCTTTGAAATATATTTTTTGCCGAAGCCAGAAAACATCGATGTTGTCCAATAAAACATCGATGTTGTGAAAATTGCTCTCAAGATGAATTTTGGCAGGAGCCATAAAACATCGATGTTTCATTTTCCAACATCGATGTTCTTGCATAACCCTTTTTCATCATATTTTTGCGAAGCTCAAAAACATCGATGTTGTATTTGAGAACATCGATGTTGTGTATTAAAACATCGATGTTGCTCATACAAACATCGATGTTTTACTAGCCGTTGGCTCAATTATTCAAATCCAACGGACAAACATCGATGTTGTGTTCCAAAACATCGATGTTGTGCCGTTGTGGTCAGAACACTTTTCCAACCAAGCATGCTATCTTTTCTAAAAGTGTTCAGAACTTGTCCCTAACGTTAACACATGATTTTGAGCTTATAAATAGAGCATTTAGGTCTCTGAAAAAGAACTAATCAACTCTCCATTCATTTACCATTCATTGATACACATTCATTCAAGTTTTATGAGCCAATATCTTTGAGATTTTGAGAGTTGCCTTATTAGTGCTTATTTGTCTTACTCATATCCACTCTTTAAGAGAGTATCAGTTTGAGTGTTGATATAGTGTTGCTCATACACTTTAAGGAAGGATTGATCCCTTGAGAGAAGTCTTAAGGTGTGGTATCCTTAAGCAAGTGTAGGATTCTTGTGACTAGAATTCCTAGGTTGTAAACGGTTTGTTAAGCACCCGTAAGCTTAACGTAGATAGTGAAATCTTCGAGTGAGACTTGAAGGGCTGGATTAGCCACACTAGTAGAGTGTGTGTGAACCAGGATAAATTGCTTTTGTCCTTCATTCTTTCAATTCCGCATTTAATTCCTGCTTATTTCGTTTTTATTCGATCATCGCTATTCACCCCCTCTCTAGCGAAGGGCTTTTGTTCTAACAATTGGTAGCGGAGCCTAACTCTCTGAAAGACCTAACCGTTTGAGAGGAAAGTTTCTATGGCTTGTTCAAGTTATTTGTATGCAGGAATCACTGAAGGGCAATCCGTTACCCAGGCACCATTCTTTGACGGAATTAATTATACATATTGGAAGGAAAGGATGAAAGTTTTCATCCAAGCCAATGATTTTGCAGCTTGGCTAACGATAAAGAATGGTGTTCAAATCCCATCAAGAACGAAAGTGGAGCACAACGTAGATGCCATTCAAAGAATCGAAAACAACTCCAAAGCGATAAACATGCTTCAATGTGCGATCAATCCGAATGACTATCAAATGATCTCGCACTGCGCAACAGCCAAGGAGATGTGGGAAATGCTGGGAATCATCTATGAGGAAACAGACAGCAAGCAAGATGAGACTGTCAACCCTTGTTTCATGGCAAAAGGAAGAATCTCCAGAAGAGGTAAGTACTTCCTATTCGAATGATGATTATACATTTGAAGAGTTGCAAGATGCATTTAGTGAACTGTATAGTAAATTCATTTCTATCTCAAATGTTAATAAGAACTTAAAGAAACAGAATAAGACCTTAGAAAATAATGTAGAATTATTATCAAATGATAAGGATGAGTTATTAAGCAAAATTGAAAAGCTTGAAAAAGAAAAGCATGCTCTTAATATGTCTTGCAATGAACTTAATGAGAAGATATCCTCAAATGTATGTTCTTGTGTTGAATTGAGAAAAGAAAATGAATCTCTTAAGCATCAAGTTGATGATTTGAAGAAAACATTAGAGAAGTTTACTAATGATAGAGTTAGTCTTAATCTTCTTTTAGGACAACAAGGAAGTCCAACACAAAAAGAAGGATTAGGTGCATCTAATGTATCAAATGATGTCAAACCTACTGTGCTTAATGCTAAGACACATAAACATGATGCTTCATCTTCTACTTATCATATTAGATCACATGTTCATGACACAAGATCATGCACTCATCATAGAAGGTCATATGCTCAAAATGCCAAACCAAATGCAAGTAGTGGAAAAGTTCACTATGCTAAATTGTATGCTTACAATGTTAGATCAAATGCTAATATTACAAGACCACATGTACACAGCGCTAAAAATGAAAGTTCTCATTTTACTAAACCTAGGAAACATGTGACTCAATTTAGGAAAAACAAGATTTTACCTAGGCAAGACAAGTTAAGTAGAGATTACAAACATAGACAAAACAACAACTACTATCAACCTAGGAGAATGCATAATCCTAATGTTATTTGTCACTATTGTAATAGGATGGGACACATTGCCCCGGTATGTTTTACTAGGCACAGACATTGGGCACAAGATGAGGACCATCATCGCCATGTTTCTAACCACCAAGGACCCAAGAAGATTTGGGTACCAAAATTCTTTTGATTTGTTTTGCAGGGATGCTTGAAGGCATCAAGTGTACTTTGGTACCTTGATTGCGGATGCTCCAAGCAAATGACCAAAGAAGCATCCAAAATTCAAGACTAAGTGATAGTGCAAAACCGTACCAATAGGTAACAACATCGATGTTTAACAAGAAACATCGATGTTCCCATGAGAACTGGCAAGCCATAAATCAAGCATGCACATCGATGTTTTGTATCAAACATCGATGTTCGGTAAGAACTTTATTTTTCCAGTAGTCATTAAACATCGATGTTCGTGTTCTACACATCGATGTTATTCATTCCAAGCTGTTCAGAATTTCTATCCAGTGGTCAACAACATCGATGTTACATTCTTGAACATCGATGTTCTGCCCTTGTTGCATATACACAGCTTAGAAATAAGTTAACTTTCTCACTTAAGTTAAGAAATTTAGGTTGCATATTCATGACTAAATATCTCAGGAAGAATATTCAGATTTCTTTCAATTTAAGCTAAGCTAGCAGTTAGTGCACAATTGATCAAAATTGAGAAACACTAGCTTGGTTGATAAACATTCACATGGAAGAATTTTATGTCATACACATGCTGGAAACATAAGCACTTTTATTGATATCTTACAATCACACGATACAATGACTCTTACACACTTGATTACATATTTTACAAAGACACACTTGAATAAAACATATTACATGCTCACACTATCTCATAACATTTCATGTGCTAAAAGGTAAACAGACTTATTACAATGTGCTCCTAACAATTTGGAACAGCTGTGACAGTAAAACTAGTAGGAGTATTAACTATGTTAACCCTAACGCTATCGTTCCATGAGAACCACATTCCACCAGAATTGTTCTGACCCGAAAGCTCGAACCGGTGCGCTGATGGAAAACGTAGAGGAATAACTCCGTGGTTTACTCCAGCCTGCCAGCAAGTTTCTGTTAGAAGAACCATATTTGGTTTATACTGGTTCTTCAAGTCTCGCAGGGTCCGAACAAAGTCTTGGGAGCGTCTTGTGATCCCTCTGCAGTTCCATACCAGAAGACGAACCTTTGGCCAAGTCGGCGGAATGACCCCTACTCGAGGAACGCTCC
>JAKUCV010002600.1:0-37071 GCA_028386065.3 Turnera subulata | reverse complement strand
GGACCGAGTTCGACGCACACAGTAGAGGGCCCTAATAAAATACTTAAACCTAATAACAAAGATAATAGTATAAGTAAAGACAAGTGTTGGTTGTAGTTTGATGATGTCCTGCTCTGTGTATTGTGGTTGTTGTTGTTTGATGCCGGTGTTCTTGTAGTTGATTTGTTTTGTATATTATTGGTTTATTTGTCTGCGGTGAGACAGTGGTTGGTCTCACCCCCTCACAGTCTGTTCCAGGTTAACTGCTCTTTGAGCAGTGGTGCATATCAGCAGGTGGCGGTGCATTCCCTCTCCTCGGGTCAGATCCATAGAGTTCACTGCATACATGTTATCATATGTATAGTCTTCCGCTGCATACTCGTTGTTGTGTAATTTGTTGTATAAATGTTCATTGATTTTGTTGTTGATATTGTATCCCGGGTAGAAGGGCATTTTGGTCACTTCACATGATGTATATTCTTTATTGAATAATTTGGGATACGGGTGTCCCGGGAATGATAAGGGCAATTTGGCCAATCTATAATTAATTTATAGCTCATATTAATAAATTGGGACACGGGCGTTTCAATAATAATAACCGACTAGGGACATTTAAGAATATATCAAATATATAAACTAGGGTTATAAATATGTGTAAGTAATTATCTCATAATCATATTTATTGGAATAACCTCAATGTATATACATGACTACAATCATCCATAGATTGGCTTTTGGGCATATAACTAACACATACTAGCTGTAAATTACATATCTATCAGCCAACGTCTAGTTGGTCTCAGCTTCGGGCTGTGCAAACTGTGTATTTAATAACTTGAAATTACTAGCTTCAGGCTAGTGCATTCCAGCTTCTGACTGGATATGGTAAGCTTCAATTACTCGAATATTTATGTAGCACAATCTAATGAATAACGTAGATAAACTTTCCACAACTTGTTTGTTACCTACGGCAATGGAGATATTCAATATCTCTTTCACTTATTGTCTCAACATAATATTCATTAATTATTGTAAGTAGAAAAAAAAATTTTGCTCTTCAGGAGTATAATAAAATTCAAGCTCTTCCAGAGTATCAACATTTTACTCTTCCGGAGCATAATAAAACTCATATTCTTCTGGAGCGTAAATGTGTGCTATTCTAGAGCATAATATAACTTGTGCTCTTCCGGAGCTTAAATATATACTTTTCTAAAGTATAGTGAAAGTTATGCTCTTTTAGAGCTTAAATATATACTCTTATAGAGCATAGTAAATTTGTGCTCTTCTAGAGCATATTAATTTTCTTGAGATTAAACTATCATATGTTACTTATGAATAATTTCTGTTTATTAAATACAGAATATGTCATTGCATTGTCTCCAGGACAAATGCCCGAGTCATAATTCAAGAAATGATAGTTTCATGTTCACATTAAAAATTTAGCAGTTATGACAATGCTGTAAAATAAACATAATGCAATAAAATATAACACATAATAATATGATAAAACTGGACATAAAATAAAATCATTCAATATATATTGGCTTGCAGCTTTAGGGTAAGCAACGTTTTCATCAATATTAGATTTGCCCTTCAGGGACACTTAATAACGATTTACTAGATGCCTTGTTATAGGGCCTGTTTGTGTCCAATTGAATGTTCATAGCCAATATTATCATATACAATTGCATTCACTTCAGGGAATGGAGCAGAGTCAATTGGACAAGATTCATAATAGTTTTTATTTATAGTTAGTCACTTCGTTCTGCCATAATGAGGCATAGGATTAAATCAAATATTTCGTGAATTCGCTTCCACCATATTGCTACTGTAGGAGCATATATGATGCATTAAATCATTTTCTTTTCATATCAACATATTCTCCACACAATATCATCTGAGAATTCATTTGAAATATAACTGCATTATATAGATTTAAAATCTTGCAACTTTAGGTGCATACACAATAAAATCTTGGGAGAATATCCATCTTCTGGTGGTCATATAATATCCAACTTCTGGTGGTCATATTTTTCTTCAATTTTTTTTCTTTAAAAGATCTGCAGGATCTTTTGGCAGTAAGACATCCAGACTTTGCTTTATTTCCTCCTTTTATTGTGTCTTCCAGACAATTAGTATTTAAATGCATTTCAGCGCCCATGACAAAATTTCTTCCGAAAATTTCTTGGGCCTCGTATTCAAAATTATAAACAGTAATGATAAAAGATATAACATTATAACATAAAGTATATAATATATATGCTTACTCGTTAAATCTTTCAGCAATAATAATAACATAATATACGCTTAGTCGATAAATCTTTCAGCATTAATAATAACATAATATACGCTTACTCGATAAAGGCAGCTTAGCCGGCCAACAAATGAAACAAGGCAGCTTTGCCGGCCAATAAAGAGATTAGGCGGCTTAGCCGGCCAATATTAAATACTTGGTTTCATAAAAATAATATAACATGATCACATAAGATGCACATAAAATGATATGCAAATGATATACAGAACCGTAAATTAAAATACTAATCCAGCTCGGTTATGTCTCGGGTTAATTTACCACTATCATCATCATTCACCATATATTCTATGTGTCAAAAATAGATACCATAATTATACCCGGTTATTACCATATACATTTTTTTTTCATGAAATTATACTCAATTTTTCAGATTTTATCTATATTATTATTATTATTTATTTTATTTTTCAATTAAAACTAGACTGGCATGAACAGCATCATCCTAGGCCATGAGCAGTGCCAAGCCCAGACTCCAAATAGGTGCCCAGGCGCAAGCCCGCACAGCAGGCCCGAGCCAGCACCCCATGTCCATAGCACAGCCCAGGCCAATTTCCTAAGCCCAGCAACCCCAAGAACCCAGCCCTTACCTCGCAGGTCAACCCGACCCGAGCCATGACCCGGCTGGGTCGTCTTCAACCACGGACCTGCTCTCCTAGTAGCGGCGGCGGTTGGCGCGAGGACAGCGGCACGGCTAGACGACGGCAACAAGGCGGCCTGATGCTGGTGGCGGTGCGAGGAGGCGTGGCTAGCGGCGGGCGAGACGACGACAGCAAAAAACGGGGACGGATCATCTCGTCCGGCCGATTGTGTTGCAGGCTCGGCGCGACGGTGTTGCTGTAGTGAATGGGAGCGGCGACGGCGTCGACTGAGGCGCGCGGCACGGGGCGAGCAAAGCGGGGCATCGGCTGGTCGTGTGCAGAAGGAGCCGGACCCGACTCGGTAGCAACGGGTCGTCGGGTCTCCTCGTCGGGTTTCCTCTTCCTGTCGACGCGTCCGGCGTTGGAAACGGAAGGGGAAGGCGCCGTTCAGACGGCGACGGGGTGAGGAACACGCCTGTGGTGGCGGTGGCGTGAGAAGTGGCCCGGAGCTCTTCGCCATGAACAATAACCCGAGGTGACGCACTGTTCATCTTCTTCCTTCCCTTTTTCTGTTTGTTTTTTTTTTTTCTTTGTTTTCTGCTCGGAAAAACCATGCTCGGGTAGAGAACAAGTCGTGCTGATAACGTGTTATAAATTAAGTGTTTTATCTGTGAAAGTTTCACAGCTATGAAGAAGAAAAGCAGGCAGGAGAAGGAGAAGGAGAAGGAAAGGAGGAGAAGAGCATTTTTGCTCAGTTCGTTCTATTCTTATTCATTATATGAGTGTATATATATACACTAAAATAGGTAGATAGGTAGGTAAACAGTGTGGCATCCACAAATAACACATGCTTTTATAACATTAAGGTATTAATTTATCTTACTATTGACAGTTCTTGGTTAGAGCCTATGAAAAACTGTGGGTTCACTACAGTGTCACTTCCATGCATCTGGACATTGCGAGAAATTTTAACATTTGGGCCTACAACAAGTCCACTAACCTGCTCGTCTTCCTAATGAGCTCCTTTCCCCCCTCCCCCTTCTCTAAAGAATAAATACATGTTAACCTGAGTTTATCATATTACAGCTCAATACATGTTTTATGGTTTCTATTGTCATTATAGCAAACAATATTGAAGCATAAGCACCTTTCAAGTAACTTATGGAATGGGGCATAGACAGCCGGAGATGAAAGTCTGGTGAAAACATGGGCACTGTACAAATGACTCGGAACACAGAGTCGGGTCCTCAAGATCAATGATATTGTCAATAAAATCGAGATCTTAATGATTCAAACCATCCAACAAGCACCCTAGTCCATTCTCATTGACACTATTTTTCAAGACTGGTTGCAAATTCCTGGGTAAAACCACCCCATTTTACAATGTCAAATCACATCGGTCCCAATGTTATCTAACGATAGGAAGTTGCTTGGTATCAATATCCTGAAGTCTAAGCGTTACAGCTCTCTTGTGGGCTTCTAACCCTTCAACTTCAGCCATGGTTGCAACATATGGTCCAAGCTTTCTCAAACCCTCCTCCGTTAAAGACTGTACGGTCATGTACTTCAAGAAAGAGTCCAAAGACACCCCACCATACATCCGTGCATATCCATACGTTGGGAGGACATGATTTGTCCCACTTGCGTAATCTCCAACACTCTCTGGAGTCCATGCGCCCAAAAATACGGAACCTGCAGTTGTAATGGTGCAGAGATATTAGCCATTAAATACCCAAAAAAAACCATTTAGTTTGCTTGCTTGTTTCAATTTATTTCCCATAATATTTTTCCAAGAGATTCCTAGATGTTCGGAGATGAGAATCAGCAAAAGACGAGTTAAAGAACAACTCTTTGCTAATCCTACTGGACATAACTGATCAAAACTGTTCTGGAACCCAATAGAGAAATCAAATAGTCTCTGTTGCTACCAGATTGGCAATTCCATGGACAACAGATCATCTGATGCCTTAAAGCATAAAAAATCAGAAACTAGATTTTATCTTTCTCCAGAAACAATATATCATGGAAATCACCACTCATTAGGTTGTGATAAGTTGCAAATTTTCCAGTTCATGATCTTTGATTAAACACTTAACCTCAAAGAATTGACCCATCGACTAACCTAGCCGTCTAATCTTTTAAGAAAATGAAGAAGCACACTCATCCACTTGCATAAACACTCGCAAATGAATGACAAAAGGATAACTTCTCTTCTAACAATTAGGTGCTGGTGTAGACATAGCTCTAATGTCTTATAATGCTAATCTTGAGGATGACAAGCATAAAAGAGCATCACTTTGAGAAGTCAAAATTTGATGGTAGTGAAATGAAACTTAAAGAATTAAATGGGAATAATACACTTCACATATGTTTAGGCCAGAATAGCAGAATACAAAACTAACAATGAAAATTGTTCAATATATATATATATGGATGCAAACATAGGTTTACAGATACATATGAAAAGTGGCTATGCAATTGATATAAAGGAGTATACCTGCATTCTCAACAAAACTCTCCCACTTTTCTGCATCTTGTACATTAATAATTAAATGCTCCGGGGCATATAGGTTTGAGAATGAGACAGCCTATGCATTCAAAGCTCAAAGTTAATAATCATATACATTTATGAAAAGCAATATATAACACTATTTCCCAAATAGCATTAGCAAGTAAGGTATATCTCCAATTTAAATCATATACAGAATGCACCAGTGATAAAATTTTACAGGCTGCAGTCCCTTCATACAAAAATCTACAATTTAGTTTTACCGAGGGAACAGACATCCGGCTAGTCCAGCCAGTTGTTATGTCTTTATATCAACTTTTAGGCATCATCATGGATGCCAATGAATTAACTTAAAAATTAGGATAAAGTAAGCAGATTCCACTATGCCCCGTAACTATTCAATTTATGAATTTCAGAACACAAAAACTAAATAGCAGAATGTGGAGTAAACAGCTACAGAACCGCTAAGAAAGGGTTGAAGCTGCAAAGACTCAAGAGGAACAGAGGACTAACCTCAAGCATATCACGTGCAAAGACAATGAAACTGTGGCTTAGTGCTTTTGAAGCATATTCACCCCTGGGTAAGCTTTGGCACTGTTTACTAATTTCCTCTTCAATAGCTTTCACATCCACCCCATCCCCAGCAATTACAAGAACAACCTGACTATCAGGGCCATGCTCAGCCTGACACCAGAACACAGTCAACAATTACTTCCTGCACTAGAAAAATCCTAAGACATTTTCATTTCATAAAAAAGAAGAAAAGAATCAACATTTCAACAAGCAAGTCTCAAAAGAACATAAGCAGGGTTCAGCAGAAAACAAAAATAAACAAGGATAAAAAAAGAGTTAAGAACCTGGGACAATAAGTCAGCAGCTATATGAACAGGGCTGGCATATCTATCAGCAATTACTAACACTTCTGAAGGCCCTGCAGGCATGTCAATTGAAACCAGTGCTTCACTATTCTGTAGAGGAGACAAACATGAAGATGAACAAAGTTAGATAGAAAGAGTAAGCATTTTAATGACATAAACACAAAGAGCTAATAGAAGTTGAAGCATAAAACAAAAATGGACATCAATCTAATTCTAGAGGAAAACAGAGTTTAGAGATGAATTGCTACTCTCGATGGGACAGTAATGCAGTCAGATACACTCCCAAAAGCATCACACAGACGAATCATATAGAACAAAAGTAAGAAGATGAACTAATATCCATACCTGGAGTATCATTTTTGCAGCAGTGACATATTGATTTCCTGGTCCAAAAATCTTTTCAACCTGCAGTCGTAACGAGAGCAGTAAAAAAATATGACACATTTTTTACTCATCAATTGCAACAACAATCAGAATAGTAACTTAATTTGGTGCATGGCCAACAAAAGACGAGCACACACCATCTGACAAACACAGAAGTACATTAGAGTTCATATCAGTTTTCACTGCACTGAGTCGGAAAAGAAAAAAAAAAAAACAAAACAAAACAAATTGAAAAGCCATGTGAATCAATACCTTAGGGCAAGAATCTGTCCCCCAAGCCATAGCTGATATTGCCTGGAATTCAAAATTAGTTTTCAAATTGTAAGAAGTACCATCGAGAAAATGGAAAGACTGTGCAGCTTTCTAACCTGAGCTCCTCCAGCTTTCAAGATATGAGTGACACCAGCCTTCTTGGCACAATAAAGCACCTCCTGCAGAAGAGCATTAACTGAACTCTTAATAGCTGATCTCACAAGATATCTTTTTTACTATGACATTCATTACCTTGCAGATGCTTCCATCCTGAGCTGGGGGAGTAGCAAGAACCACAGTTTTGCACCCAGCAATCTGTGCAGGCTGATACGCAGAAGTTGCTAGGAAGTTAACCATGTGTGCTTGTCTATGGTAAATGAAGCAATTGAAGGATATCAAAGCAGTTGAAGTAATTGCAACAGTCCAAATAACTTACAACTGCAAGCATAAGAGCGGTTGAAGGCAAAACTGCAGTGCCCCCTGGCACATAAAGACCCACAGATGCAATGCTTCTTGGCACTCTTTTACATCTGACCCCCTAAGATGTTATGAAAAAGAAAAAAAATCTGTAAGCTTCAAGTAGAAGAAAGCAAACCTAAAAAAAAGTGTAAGAATTGACTAAGTGCCTTCATGTTCTCGACGCTTTTTTCGGAAGACTTTTGCGCAAGATGGAATGCATATATGTTGTCATAAGCCACATCAAATGCTTCTCTAACAGCTGCATCAAGCTAAGGTACAACACACCCATATCAATTCCAGAACCATACAACTAAAAACATATTGAATGCCTCTGAAATCAAAATAAAACATAAGTACCTGAGGATCAGGAAGGTGGGCGACACTCTCTACAATGGTGTCCAGATTGACTTTGTCAAATTTGGCAGTATAACTACAAATTAAACAAAAATGAATACAAAACCAGGAAGCAAATAGGAAATGTGCTTATAAGCTAATCATAGGGAGAGAACTAACTCTTTAACAGCAGCATCACCGCGGCTACGAACATCATCAATAATGGGATTGACCTGAAAAAACAACAAAACTGTTAACAAAATAAACAAATTTGATGATTGCTACCCAGGAGGCATCAGAATAAAAACACAAAGAGTGAATACTATCAATGCAAATACAAAGTAAGTAAGAAAGAGAGAAAAGGTTACTACAGTGGAGAAAATGGAGGAGAAATCGATACGGGGACGGGCTTTCAGGGTTTGGAGCTCAGTGTCAGTGAGTTGTGATAACCGATAAGACTTCATCCCGCACTTTACCTTTATTCTCTTCAAATTGGATATTCCTGCCACCCAAAAACAAAACATCAACCAAACTCAGTAACTAACAACCATCCATCTCACCACCAAGTACTACTACTATATACAAACATACATCCATTAATATGAAGGAGAATCCCCATCGATACCTACCTAGGCGTAGTAGAGATGTAGAAGCTGGAGGAAAAGAATGCCTGAATGATGTGAATTGGGGAGGAGGTAACCTCGAGGATGCAAACTGAGAAGAACAAGCCATGGCCTTCGATAAATCTCGGATTCAAATTCTTTTTCCCTTTATATACCCGAATAAAATTGAAATTGAAATCAAATAAAATAAAATCGAGGCCACACCGGGGTCGGCTAGGGTTTACTTACTGAGTCAACTCACTCCCCACCGGGCCACCCGCTTTGCTAATTATTATTCTCCCTTTCAATTCAATCAAGAGGTGGGAAAACAAACACAAAATCTCTCTCTCTTTATGTGTTTGTGTTTGGTGTTTTAGATGGCTGGATTAATCATATATTTAGTATCGGGTTAATTCCTTTTTAATTACCCCCTCCAACTTTTGGTTTGTTTGAAATCTCCCCTAATAAAAAATAGAAATGGAAATACCCTAAATATTATAAAAAACAGGTTTTATAATAGTGGATGTCACTATTTCACCAACCACTGTAATATATATACATGATATAATGAATGAAATATCACGAGAAAACCGAGCTCGGTTTCTTCCTCCCCACAATTTCTTCTTCTTCCTCATCATACTCTCTACTATTATTCTTCATCTAAATCATTTATTTTTAACACGTTATCAGCACGATTGTTCTCTACCCAGAACATCGTTCAAAGCAAACCAGAAAAATCAACCCAGAAAAAAAAGGAAACCGAGAAAAAAAAAAGGAAGGAGATGCACAGTTGCACCCCGAGCTCTGCACTGTTCACCTGAAGATGATGCGCGCCGCCGTTCACGCCACCGCCACTGCCGGCGTGCTCCCAGCTTCGTCGCCGGCCGACCGGCACCTTCCCAGCCTTCTGACGCCGCTGGACACGCCGCCAGGAGGAGGAAACCCGACGGCCACGCCCGTTGACCCGACAAGAAGATCCGTCGGATCCACCAAGCCCGCGCCTCCTTCCGCTGCTCTCCCCATGCCACCGTCGTCGTCCCGGGCCTCTGCCACCTCGCCTCGCCGCTGCAGGACCCAGGCGTCACCGACCCGTGGAGGCAAGAAACAACCCGCCTCCCACTGCCTCTAGCGACGACCGCCACACCAACCGCCGCGTGACACGCCTCGCCGCCGCTTTCGAGGAGCAGAGGACCAACCTCCTTCGTGCGCAGCTCAGATGGGGCCGCCGCCTCTGTCTTCGCTCCGCCGCGTTTTTACCAACAGATCGTTTTAAAGGTAAGAACATGTCACGATTCTTCCTCCTCCCTTCTCATTATCTTTCTCTTCTTTTAATTGGATGCTGTGATTTTGGGTTTTTGATTTTGCTTGATTATGGTGGTGTTGTTGATGATGGTGGATGGTGGATGGACGATGGACGTCTGTTGTGGTTGTTGTTTTGGTGGTTTTGATGAGTTGATGACTATGGTAATCGGCTGTGAACAGTGTTGGCCGGAATTCGGCGGGTTTTCCGGTATCCCGGGAATTTTCCGGCGAGAACGGAAACGAACTTTTGGACAAATCCCGAGCCTCATGACCTTATTGACGAACATGGACACGGACTTTAATAACGACGATAATTAAACCCATAATTAATTTAATTAACCTATAGTTTATTTTATGCCTTGCTTTATTTAATTTATGCTTTTATTTATTTTATATTTTATTTAAATTATGATTGGGCTATTAAAGGGCCCATTGTATTTAATTTCATTTATTTGGCCCATCTCATTTAATTTTTTCGATTATTTATTCTTAATTGGGCTATTTAATAAAAGGCCCATGCTTATTTATTTTAATAAAGTCTTTTTAATTTTTGGAATTATGTTATCTGAGGCCCTTAAAATTTCCGGAAGAAATTTATCACGGGCATTAAATGTTAAAATGCATAGTCTAGAAGACTCAATAAACGAAAAATAAAGCGAAGACCGAAAGTCTTATTGCCAAAAGATCCTGCAGATCTTTAAATAAAAAAAATTAAAAAACATATATATATAAACCACTAGAAGTTGGAAATTATATGACCACCAGAAGATGGATGTTCTCCCAAAAATCTTAAGTGTATGCACCTGAAGTTGCAAGTTTTAAATTTATACAATACAGTTATATTTCGAATGAATTCTCAGATTATATTGTGTGTGGAGAATAAATTATTGATGTTGATACGAAAAGAGAACGATTTATTTTTATGCATCATATATGCTCCTGCAGTAGCAATATGGCGAAAGAGAATTCACGAAATATTTGATTTAATCCCACGTCTCATTGTGGCAGAAGGGAGTGACATACTATAAATAAAAACTATTATGAATCTTGTCCAATTGGCTCTGCTTCATTCCCTGAAGTGAATGTGATTGTATGTAATATTTTTGATCATGGTTATAAAAATTCGATTGGATACAAACAGGCCTTATAACAAGGCATCGAATAAATGGTCATCAAGTATCCCTGAAGGACAAATCTAATATTGATGAAACCATATTTGGTCTAGATGATGACCATAGTATTTATTTATTTGCTTAGTATTTAACATTGGCCGGCTAAGCCGCCTTGTTTCATTTGTTGGCCGGCTAAGCCGCCTTTATTGAGTAAGCGTATATATATATATATATATTGATTTTATTTTTATGTTCTGTTTTATTATTAATTATTATATTTTATTACATTATGTTTATCTTTATTACTGCTTAATTTTTAAATGTGAACATGAAACTGTCGTTTCTCGAATAATGACTCGGGCATTTGTCCTGAAGACAATGCAATGATGTATTCCGTATTTAATAAACGAAAATTATTCATATGAAAGTGTAATCTCAAAATGAGAATAAGATTAACACGCTCCAGAAGAGCATGAGTTTTAATATGCTCCAGAAGCATGAGTTACTATGATCTAGAAGATCATATGTTTATGCTCTAGAAGAGCATAAGTTTACCACGCTCCAGAAGAGTACATATATTTAAGCTCCAGAAGAGCATATTTTTCCCTATACTTTAGAAGAGTATATAAGCTCCAGAAGAGCATAACTTTCATTATACTTTAGAAAAGTATATATTAAGCTCCGGAAGAGCACAAGTTTTACTATGCTCTTGAAGAGCACATATTTAAGCTCTAGAAGAGCACAAGTTTTATTATAGAATAACGTGCCCCGGAAGAGTAAAATATTTATGCTCTAGAAGAGCTTGAATTTTATTATACTCCTGAAGAGCAAAATTTCTCCTACCTAAAGTGCAACAACATTCAAGGGGGGGTGTTACTAAACGTGGAAAACAGTATGTGAATGCTGTTGCACCAACCTATACTATATGTGCCCCTACAACAGATGAATAAACTGTGAATGAGATCTTGAATATCTCTATATTAAAAAAGCTATTGCCGTAGCTAACAAACATGTTGTGGAAGGTTTACCAGCGTTATTCTTTAGATTGTGATATATAAATATCCGAGTAATCGAAACTTATCATATTCAGCCAGAAGCTGGAATGCACTAGCCTGAAGCTAGCAATTTTAAGTTATTAAATACATAGTATGCACGGCTCGAAGCTGGCACCAACTAGAAGTTGGACGATTGATTTATTATTTACTAGCTTGAATCTGACAAAAAAATTTTCTAAGTTTTAAATAGTTCGCACAGCCTGAAGCTGAAACCGACTAGAAGTTGGTTTGTTAATTTATTTGGCATGACCGGTTGGGCCATCCCGGATCCATAATGATGCACAGAATTCATTCGGTTGAAAAACTAGAAGTTTTTAAATCAATGAATTTCCATGTGTTTGTTTACTGCGGGAAACAAAACTAATTATTCAGCCTTCCTATGATGAGGTTGGTGTAAGAACCACCAGCAAGTTTTTGGCAATAATTCAGGGACATATATGCGGACTAATAAATCCGCCATGTTAACCATCTAGGTACTTTTATGATTTTAAATCGATGCATCGACTAGATGGTACATTGTGTACTTATTAGACGCAAGTTGGCGTGTTGCGCGCTTATTATGATTAAGCCAATTGCGGGTACACATCCCTAATTATCTTGTAAGACTATATGTCTTGATAATGCTGGTATATCTCTTCAATGGATAGTGTATGTAAAGACCCGGGTAAAATTTCCGTGATTTTTACCAAGTTATTTTAACTTTTACTGTGGTTAATAAAATTTTATCTCGGTTAATCAAGGATTTTACCAATCCGAGTCATTTTACGTCATTTTCATTATTACTTTGACTACTCTTAAAATTATTATTGTTGTTATAATTCTTACCATTAATAATTTTATTCTCCTAATCAACATTAGTAGTAATATTACCATTATTTTGTTATGATATTTTGGTTACAATAATTTACTGATTATAATTTAAAAAGAAATTTCATTTTTTGTTTCCATATTATTTAATATATTAATCTTTGGAGATTATTTTGAATTTTACAAAAATAATTGCTAAGTTTATATTCTTCAAAGATTAAGTTAAATGTTAAAACACAAGGTCTAATACCGATACGCGTTTTGGAGTTTCTTTCGTTAACCGAGCCCTATCCCGCGTTCGTGATTTTTCTGCGGATTGTACGGACCAAAGTTGGGATTTTTCGGGTCCAGGAATCTTCAGAAAAGTCGGGTTTATCCTCGAGTTAACGGACCAGAAATAAAGGTGAGGTATATTAGATATTTTCTGGTCCAGGCGGGTCACACCTCACATGCAGCACAGTACTACATAATTGAGGCAACTCAATTATGCAGCCTGTGAGCCGCCTCTTTCCTGTATCACCCGTGCCTTACTAGTGTTTTTGCATGCCTATATAACTGTACCTTCATCTGCTTTCAGTACACACACAGCCTTCATCTTCCCTGAGCTTTCTTCCCTGCTTCACTTGCAAAAATCATCCTCTGTCAAACTCACCCGTAAAAGAAAAACCAAAACCAAGAAAAGGAAATAACAAAACACCACACACCACCCAACCAGAGCATGCCACGTCACCATCACACCTCATCATCTCTTCCTTTCTCCTCCACTGCCGCCACCCACACAACCCGAGACCACCACCACCGACACCTTCACCACCTGCTACCTCCACGACGACCAGCCACCGCCACCGCTTACAACCCAACTGCCACCGGACCATCTACATCACACACCACCAATCGCTGGCCGCCCCTTCCTGCAGCCTGTCACCGCCGTCCAAGTCGAGATGAACTCGACAAGCGAGTTCTCCTGCTGCTGCCGACGACGACCACCTACGACGACAGCGACGCCGCCTCCTTCCCCGCATCTCCTTCTCTTCGCCGACGCCGTCCGCTCACGCCTCGCTCGTCGCGCCGCTCGCTGCAGGTGAGCAGACCCGCCACGGGTTGAAGACAACCCGGATGGGTTGTGTGGCACGGGTCGGGCTGACCCAGGTTTCCTTAGGGTCTGGGTTGCTGGCTTTGGGCTTGGTGCCTGGGCCTGTGTACCTGGGCTGGTTTTATGGAAATTGGGCTTGGTCATGGGCTGTGCTTTTTGGCCCAGTCCGAATTAAATAAAATAAATAAATATATATAATAAAATATATATTCCTGAAAAAATAATAGCTTATATAAATTATATTTTTTGGAAATAATTATTCTGGTATACATATATATAATGGGTATATTACTTTGACATATAATGTATTTTTTTTTGGAAAGTAAATATGAGACAATATATATATATATATATATATATATATATATATATATATATATATATACATATGATTATAATTTCTGGGAAATTATATTACGATAAATACTTTTTAGAAAAAAATATATAGATAATTCTTATGAAAATTATTTTGGGAATAACTTTTGGAAATGTATATGTACGTTATCATTTTCAGAAAATTATTTAATTATATTTTCATATGATATGATAAGTAATTATTTTCATGAAAAATACCTTGGAAAGGAATATCAAAATATAATACTGTAATAATATCTGGATAGTATATATTATTTTCGACTTGGAATTAAATGGTGAATGATGATGATAACGGAATATAACCCGAGACGATAACCGAGCCAGCTCATACCATTGCTGTGCATCTTATATGTGTGCATACTATGTGTTATATAGGAGTTGATACCGAGCAGTTCAACGAGGAATCGGCTTTGGAACTTATGGTGGAAACCCAAAGTTAATAACAGGCCAAGGTGAGGTTGCATATGCGTCATTCCACCCGTGATAGCCGGGTTGGTTGGTCTTGGAACTACATAGGTTCCATTGCATCTTACGGTTATTGTTGTTGATATGTTTGTGGTATTTGTTGATATTTGTTGTGAGGATGGATAACCCTTGTTATGTTGCCTGTAATACTTGTGTGCCTTGTTGTTTGATTGAACTGCTGAGATGTTGATCGTTGGCTGTTTGACTACTATGGTTATCATTGTTGTTATTGGACTGTGATATTGATTCTTGGATGTTGTGTTGAGATTGATGTTGAACTATTGACTGTGGATAATTGAGAAAAGGATAATGGAAATTGGAATTGGAAATTGGAAATTGAATTGGAGATGATGATATAATTGTCACGTGGAAAGTAGTGGTACGACCCGATGGTTTGAAAATTAATTTTGGGATATGGTCGGTTACTTGGTTATTTTGGGATGTTGATCCCGGTATGGTTATTTTGGGTTGTTGAACCCGGTATGATTATTTTGGGATGTTGATCCCGGTATGGTTATTTTGGGATGTTGATCCCGGTATGGTTATTTTGGGATGTTGATCCCGGTATGGTTATTTTGGGTTGTTGAACCCGGTATGATTATTTTGGGATGTTGATCCCGGTATGGTTATTTTGGGTTGTTGAACCCAGTGTGGTGATTTTGGGTTGTTGAACCTGGTATGGTTGATATTTTGGGACGTGGTCCTGGTATGGTAAGATTTGGTATGGTTCTCTTTGTCCTAGCATCCGGAATTAATTGATAACCTGGTACGACCCTAGCTTGTCCAGTGACGGGGCCGAAAGATAAAATTGGAATAATAAAAGATATTCTTTTGGTCTTGGCTCAGTCTTGTTTGAGATGTGCTTTTGCTTTGTTGGGCTGTGATGTGATATGTTCATTTGCATGATGTCATGATCATAGCCTGTGAGGTTGACAGTCCTCAGTTTAGTCGGTTGACCGTGGTCGGCATAGGTTGCCAATTTATGGGTGTTAGTTGTTGTCGTTGGTCGTGAGTAGTCTATTGTTGTTGGCATCAGTTGCCAGTTGTCCTTTGATTGTTGTCGGCTTCTTTTAATAATTGTTGGATGAGTATCACTTGTCGTTTTTGATCGGATATTGAGTATTGTTGTTGTTGTGGTAACTGCTGATGCCGTGTTGTGTTGTGATTCTACCCGGGGACCGGTTTGTGATGTTGATTGGGTATGGTCCGTGCTGGTTGTCGGCTACCCGGTGAGCGAGGCTCACGTGATTTTGAGATTGTTTTGGTACCGGGTTAGATGATCAGCAAGCACAGTAGCGGTATGTCAACATACGATGAGGAACCTCAGTTGAGTATAGTCTGTCAGGACTAGAGTATGTGTTGTATAGTCTGTTGAGACTGGGTCGGTTACCCAACATGTGGATGAGTTGAGGTGTCCTGGTCGGGCACTAGTGTATGGTGCAGTCGGTATTAGATGGTCAGTTCATTGCATAGTCGATGGGGTGGACATTGGCATAGTCCGCATTGTTCTTTGTGTCTGTATTTGTTCTGTGTTCCAAACATGACCTGTATGCCATATTGATGTGATCTTGAGTATCTGCTATGTTGTTCATCATGGGTTATGTGTCGGTGAGATTATGGAGAATCTCACCCCTCACCTGCCCCATCGGCAGGCTACGTTGTTCTTTGTGCAGGAATGCGTCATGGCAGGCTGCGGCGCACCCCTCAGGCAGGACTCGGATCCATTAGTTGCATCGGGCTTTGCATATTTTGACATTGAGTTATAAATGCTTCCGCTGTGCTATTGATGTTGAGATACCCGAGGTCGGGTGTCATGATATTATCTTTGGGCCGTTGGGCCGGATTTTCCTGTTGTATTTACTGTCTGTGCCACGTGTCGGCACTGTTGTTCGGTAAATACTGTGTGTAGGGTAAATTTGGGTCGGGGTGTTTCAGTGTATATTGTTGGAAATAAACCCAAACCGATCTGGGCGAACATTTCCAATTGATTGCAGGACCATTGCTAAAGAGATATTACTGTTTGAGAACATGGTATTTTACACGCAGCAAATGTGCATCAAGCTAATAAGATATCATAAGATCATAAGGTCTCCCCATTGGTTCATGGTCACGAACCTAGTATCTTTCACCTTCGGACCATTGGTTGTACAATATTTAATGCTCCACCACAGCATAGTAAAACCGGTCCTTTAAAGAAGGCAGGGAATAGATGTTGGGTATAAAAATCTCCATCAGTTACAAAGTAGTTGAAACCATTAATTTGAGATTGGAGACATATTTGCTTAGAGTGTTTACCCAACATCAGGGGGAGGAAATAAGCAGCTGGATCAAAGATATAATTAAAATGTTATTCAATATCTATTTTTGATCCTCAAACGAATTAGTGTGAATCTGAAGTTCAAAAGTTGATTCATTTGTAAAATTTGATAAGTCAATTGCCAGACATATTTTTATTTGAAAAGTGTGACCATACCAGCTGCGAATGCTCCTACTCGAAATAATGTTCCTGGAGAACAATTAAAATATGCAAATGAATCCAAAGTACGCTAGTAGCGTACAATATGCTTGGTTCTAAAGAAAAAATTCTCGATAGAGAAAAAGGAGCAAAGAGATAAAGATCGCCCCAGTGAGAAAATAAGACCTCCAGTAGAGGTTCAAATTAAAAGTCCTTAAGAAGAGAAAAATCCTCAAGAAGAGGCTTCTGATACAATTGATAAAGTTTCAGAAGTAACTCGGGTACCTGAAATAAATGAATATGATGAGATCTCAATTGCAGTGTCAGGAATAAGATGGAACCAATGTGAAATAATCGTCGATGGAATACTTGTTTTATTTATAATATAGCGCTAAATAAAATGAGGATCATGAACCTACATTGGTGAATGTAGAGGCAATATGATTGGCCAAAATAGAAATGACATAAGGCTGTGTTAGAATCGCTTGTGATGCGAGAGAATTTTCGGACCTGTAGTCCGTATACCAGATAATGTGAAATACTAGTCATAAAATGGGTATTTGTGCAGAAAAAGAAATAGTGAGATATAAAGCACGGCTTGTAGCACAAATCTTCACCCAACGACCCGATATTAATTGTGAGGAGTTATACTCCCCTGTGGTGGATGCAATTATTTTTGATAAGTCTGGCATAATATGAAAAGAATTAGAAATGCCTCTAATGGATGCAACTACAGCCTATTTTATGGATCCACAAATTATGATATATGCATTAGAATTCCTGAAGGATTCAAGTTGCTTGAAGCAACTAATTCCCGGGAATATACAAAATGAAGTTGACCTTTATAGGTTTGAACCATTTTGAGTATGAATAGTATAATTATTCTTGCATATATGTTCTATATATTTGCACTTATTGTTGCATATGTTTAGATACTATTACCTAAATATTATTGGAACTCCTCAAGAAGCTTCCAAATGTCGTGCTATATTTCAAGAAAGAATTTGAGATGGAAAATCTCATAAAAGAATTAGTCTGGTCCTCAAATACCATATAATAAGTGCAATTTGTTTTACTTGTAACATCAAGCCTGAAGCTCTCTATTATTCAGGGGTATAATGGACATGTAATTATTTTTACCTTGTGAGTTCAAGGGTACTACAGTTTGTTTTGCAGGTACAGGTCAATGATATGATCCATATAAAGTGCAAGCAGATACCTGAAGTATCATGGCAAGCACAAAACAAAGTATTGATACTACTACTTAAATGATGCAGAAGCCAGTCAAGACAGTGCTTGGCTCAGCTCGATGAAGCTGCTATATTATTGCGACCACAAAAGCAAAATAGTAATGTCACCAAAAGTTGACAAGGATGATTAGCATGCAACGACATCAAGAAATCAAGAGAGGCTAAAATGAGGGGGAGTAGAATACGCATGCACTCTTTTTGAAACACCCGTGTCCCAATTTTACAAATAAAATACTTAAATAAAGGAAATTACCAAAATACCCCTGAAACCCGGGACACAAAATCCAATATCAACAATATCCAAAGTTCTTACTAAAAAGAGATGTCATAACAAACATAGTCAAACCGGCTTAGCAAGCCTCAAATCAAACCCGGCATCCTGCCGATACAACATCAATAGTAAATCCCGGCAATCCGCTGACTGAATAATCCAAAATCAATTGTGACATCTCAAATAAAATCCAATGCAGCGGAAGAATCAATGGAATAAAAATATGAGAAACAAAACAGTATGCATGCCGACACTATGGATCCAACCGGGAGAACAAGCACGGCTACCTGCTAGGATGTCCAAGTCCGTACTCTGGGAAAAGAAGAAAGTGACTGCACGCTATCTAAAGTCTGAAAAACAACGTTGGCGATTATATGAGTCGCCTACTCAGTGAGCAATATAAGTCTAATTATGAGAGTGTGCAGATCAAGTCCGAAAGGAAAGAAGAGCAACAAGGCATGCATGCAAACATACAACAATCAGTACTAACATGCCAACACAATCAAGCAAACAGTTCATTATTCTCCATCTGTTGTGAATTAAGTTTTCTTATTATGATCTATTATTCAGGGCCCCCTACTATGTGCATCGAGCTCGGTCCCGAGGGGTATCACTTCCCGCTCGAAACAACCGATCATCAGCACACAGTAGCCTAACTTCTACTGTTCATTATTCTTATTCACAAATTATGAGTTCATGTGTGCCAAGGAATTGTGATTTAACAGGGTTGTGTGATAAAACAGCTCAAACAGATCACCAGGTCTCCGACCCACAATACATCACACAAAATACCCAGAATCACACCACATGTTATAATCCATAACAACTCCAAACATCCAGCTCATAAGCAAATAATACACTTAGGCACACATTACAGATTACAGCATGTTAGCAAACAAGCATGCAACTCAAACAAACCATTCCAACGAGCTCATGCATACAAACATAAAAAGACATATAAAGTCACCTCAACGACAATTGTCCTGTGGAGCTTTTCCCAAAACAGATCCTCCAGCTCCCGAGGTATTACCCGTGCCTGAATACCGGCACACACAACAAATTACAAAACAATAATCACAACTGTGCATGCATGGTACCTATATGCTCAACTGAGTTAAACCCGTCCCTAGTTAGCCAATTAAGAAATTCCCGGGTCTAAACCCGACTTAATGTTCCCTCACCAAAACTCCGAGTATCGGGACCTAAGGTTCACCGGCTTACGCCCAACTAAGTCCAATAAGTAAATCCCGAGCCTATGGCCCACTCATTATGTCGTTTATGAATTCCCGGCCTAAAGTCCAATCTAAGCCCAATTACAATTTCCCGGGCCTAAAGCCCACTTCCTTAAGTCCTTATTAAGTCAAGCATAGGATTGGGCTTAAAGCCCGTTACTTAAGTCCAAGGTTAATCCGATGTCCAAAGATTCCCGGCCTAAGGTTCTACCCGTGTCGGTAATTACCGGCCTCATACTACTCACTCTCTCGGTTTCCACTAAACACACTTAAATACATAACCCCAATTCCGAATTATAGTACATGCCATGAATGAATACAAATTGTACATCCGGTATACCGTTAAAATGCCGAAAATCAGGACCCGAGCCTTCGCCGGATTCCGGTGACCTCGCCGGAACTCTACCAACAACCACAAGAAATCTGCCATAAACCATAAACAGCACCAAACCGTATTTACTCAACCAAACATCCGTGCAATCAGACATTACCCACTGATCTCAAAACGATTCAAGGAAAAAGACAGATTGAGAAAGGAGTCCTTACCCAGAAAATTCACACAATCTGCCGGAACCGTCCACTGCCCGGAGAAAACACCAACACACCCGAGCACCTTCACTGCCACACTTCACTCACACACGCAAGCTGCCGGAACCAACCACCAACACCGGCGAGCAGCAAACCCGACACGCAGCAACACCGGCCACCAAATCGCACAGCCGAACCACCATACATCAACCCCGACATCCACCACAACACAAGACACACAACCCCAAACACCAACAAAACGAATCAGAGCCCGATTCAACCCTCAAAAAACCAAAAAGAAAAGAGAAGAAGAAGGGAAGACTTCGGGTGCTTACCCAACTGAGGACGACGGCGGCGGTGGTTGGGTCACGTCGCTCCCAGCCCTCGTCTGCCTCGTGGCCTCTTCGGCTTGCCACGAAGCCCAGACTTGACACAGCACAACGGCGGCGACGGCTTGAGGGGCGTGCAGCGATGGAACCCGACGAGAACGGCGGCGGCGTTGGCGAACAAAAGAAGGCAGAGAAGATTGGTGATGGCGAGTTGCGTGTGAGGGAGAAAAGGTAAGGTGTTGATGAAGGCGAGGGGTATTGAGAGGGTGAAGAGGAAGAGAGATCGAGAGGGAGGAAGAAGAGAAGAGAAGAGAAGAGTTGAGGGCGCCGTCCGGGGAAGAAAGGAAGAAAAAGAAAAGTGAAGAGAAAAGAGAAAAGAAAAAGAAAGAAGAGGAGGAGGGAACGGTTAGGGTTTGGCCGCCCTTAGTGGATGACATGTCGTTCCACTTAGGCGCGGTCAACCCCCTAGTCAACACGGTTTTGTTTTTTTTTTTTTTTAAACGATTTCCAAAGCGACGTAGTTTCGGGGAAACTACTTCAAAATTTAATTCTCAACCCCGAAACCCGATTAAACTCCAACGAAAGCCGAACCCGTCATACCATCGACTTAATTCCCTTATAACCAAGGTAAAATAATTTATTTCCTTGTCCAAAAATTCAGAAATTTCTCAAGGGTAAAATTGGAATAAAAATTTCGAAAATTCCGAGAAAAAAATAAATTCTGAAAATTCGAGGCGTTACACTTTTTCCCTTCACCAAGTTTTTATCCCACTGGATTTTTCTTGGTAAGGTTTTTAATGAGGCAGTTCTCCCTTAACGTATTCTACCCAATACACAGTGACATCCAAGGGGGAGTGTTATAAAAAACACGTTTTATAATAGTGGATGTCACTATTCCACCAACCATTGTAATATATATATACATGATATAATGAATGAAATTTCACGAGAAAACTGAGCTCGGTTTCTTCCTCCCCACAATTTCTTCTTCTTCCCCATCATACTCTCTACTATTATTCTTCATCTAAATCGTTTATTTTTAACACTAAATTTTTATTTTCTTAACAAAACTCCTTCAATCTAATTTTCCGTTAAATAATTTAATAGGAAGAGTCAGTTTAAAATTTACCAAAAATTTAAGGATCTTTTTGCAATTAAATCATAAATGTTATATCTGCATCCCTATCTTAAAACACAAAATCATAAAACTCCCCCATACCATAAACCTTAAACCTCATGATTTAAAAACCTTAATCTCCTAGACTCCTAAACCCTAATTCCTAGCACTCTTTAAACTAAAATCCTAAACATTAAAGAAAAAATCTTAAAAAGCATAAACTCTAAAGCTCTAATCCTTAAACCACAAACATTAAGGTTTTAGGGTTAAACATTTACAATTTAGGGGTTTAGGATTTAGAGAATTAAGGTTTAATAGTTCAAGAATTCAAGGTTTAAGGATTTAGAGCTTAAAATTTTAGGGTGTAAGGTTTAGGGACTTAAAATTTAAGTTGTAAGGTTAAAGATTTTGAATTTAGGCTTATAGAGTTTAGATTTTAGGGTTTGAAGTTTAAAGTTCAATGATTTTGAATTTTAGGTGTTAAATTTTATGGTTTAGGGTATAGAGTTTATAGTTCAGAATTTTAGATATAGGATTTATGCTTTAATTATGAAAAAGTTCCTAAACTTTTGGTCAAATTTAAATCAACTACTCCTATAAAAATATTTAATAAAAATCTAGATGGAAGAAGTTTTTCTTAAAAAGTAAAAGTTTAGGGTACCTAATTCTTATTTCTTTATTCAAAAGAATTTTGTTTTAAATCTAAAGCTTGAGGGAGTAAAAAATTTATACTCCGATAATGTATTAAACTATTAACGGAAAGATCTGGCACCAACGACCCATATGGCGCAATGGCATAGAGCCTTGGCAAATGCCAAAGGCACCCTGGTTTGAACCAGGGGTGGGCGTGTGAGTATTATTATAATAAGAAAAAAAAACGGAAGGATTTGGCCGAAAGTAAAATAAGGACTTACTTGATATTATTAATCAAAAGAATAGGACTCAAGTATAATGTTTTTAAAATTACAGGACTTAACTGCAAATCCCGTAAAGGTTTAAGACTCTGGCAGTGGTAATAATTTGCGATTTCCCATGGTAATGAAACAAAAACTGAAAAGAAAAAAATAAAAAAGTTAAGTAGAGTACTAATCTTTTTCCCTCACCAAAATGTAAATTCTTATTAAGTAACACTTAGAAAAATAAGAAATTCTCTTAAAAATAAAATAAAAAATATCGAATGACTACTTTACGTAGATGGCATCTAAAAGAATAGTGCATCGGAAATACTAACTAGTTTCTATGAATGAGATCACTGGGAATATGAAACAATCGTGCATTAAATATCGATATGTTTCGACTGAAAAAGATTATGCATTCGTTATGTGCAAATATATTTTCTATGATATTTTTTGTACATACTTATTTTAGTTTGTTGCCAACACATGTAAGCAGGCCTTCAATGTACAGAGGGAGCTGGATGCAGCAGCAGCAATAGATCTCTAAGAATGAAAACAATTGGGAAAAAAAAGAATGAACATTAAAAACATATGCTATCAACACCTAGCTAGTACTTAGTCCTGTTGATATCTGACACACCCATACAGTACAGGAATACTTCCAAGTGTCTAAAACAGCATTCTTCTTCTTGCAAATCCAGTTTTGTGATTTGTACTCAACTCTATGGACTGTCAGGAGAAGGCGTTATTTCCCTGAAAACCTGTAGCCTAGTTCTCCGCTTTGTGTCCTTTTCTTCCCCATCCTCGAATGACAGAGAACGCCTCACTGTTGCATTTCTTGACAGAACAGCACTCCCACCAGGTGTATCATGTCCATCTTCAACATCAGAATCCAATCCATTATCAAGCTTCTGGCAAAGGGCTGGTGTCAGATTCATTGGAGAGCCTCGGTGGAGTATGTTGGCATTCACATTTTCATCATTGTATTCTTCCTGTCCCAGCTTCAACTCGCTAAACATCTGGTTTAGTTTTTCCTCAGCTAATGATTGTTGCTCTTCCTCTTCAACCATATCTGCCCAAGTCTTTCGAGGAGGTCTGGTTGAGCTGTTCTGTCCCAGAATTCTATCCGAACCAGCAGCTTCTCCACGTTCCAGTTCTCCTATGACAGTGACACCAGAACCCCCCCTGGAACCTTCTGCCACTTTTTCCAGTGTCTTTTCCGTTGCATCACTTTGATCCACCAGTTCTACACTGAGGTTCCTGACAGCACCCTCTTCTCCCCGGCTCTCCCTTCTTTGATCATTGCTATTGAAACCCCGATAGTTGCTTCCTGGTTGTGTCTGTAGTGCTGGGGAAGCAAATGCATTTAGGTTCCTGACTGCACCCTCTTCTTCCCGTCTCTCTCTTCTTTGATCACTTCTATCGAGACCCCAGTAGCTGTCTCTTGGTTGTGTCTGTAGTGCAGGGGAAGCAAATGCATTTTTCTTTGCAGAAGGTGTTGCCGTTCCATTTGAGCAACTCCCATCTTCCCTCGTTCTTCTTGTAAAGCGAGGCCTTTCACTTGGGTGTCCAACATGAGAGCTCCTCCTCATGTTATTATGAACTGAGGGTAATCTTTCCTCAGTGTGACCTGGCCTCCTTATAGAATCCACAGACCCAGAGCGATGGTCTTGATCTCCATTAGTGGGAGGCAACATTAAACATCTTTTATCATTTCTATTCCACAGGGATGGTTTTGGAACCGGTTGCAAGTCTAGTTCAGTGAGCATCTCAGAAGCACGCTCAAAAGATTTAGCATACGAATCATCCATCGGCTTGCTTCCAGCTTCTACAGCCTGAAGCAGCGATCTTGCCTCTGGAATTCTATTCATATGCATCAAGCAGATTGCCAAGTTGCACTGCTTGTTCTTATCTGGCTCCATAGACAGTGCTTTTCTGGAAAAGAAATAGAGAGGCTTCCAGTTAGACTGTGCTCAATAATTTCTTTGCAGCAAATAAATAATAACAAACATTCAGTGCATCAAATTCCTACCTGTAATATTTTTCAGCTAAGCCATAATTGTGTTGCTGCAAGTAAGCCCAGGCCAAATTCCCCAATACCCTGTGTCAATTAAGGCAGAAACTCAGATCAGCACAGAGCATGAGGCACCGGGATAAGGAAATAGGGACGAAGAAAGAGCAGGACCTTGATTTTTCTCCACCGACAGTTATCTGAATCTTCTTGCCTTGAGATCTTGCAATCTTCGTCCTCCTTCCACCAAAGATTATGCCGTCTTCGATGTTCTTCAGTTTTTTCTGAAGCATTTCAATCTCTTCTTCAATCCTTCCAGCTCTCTGAAATCCTCGAGAAATTAAAGAACACAACGCGCATTAGCATTCCATATTGGAACATATAAGGCCTCAAAACCAAAAATAATTGAGGGAACAATAACAAGGTCTTCATTTCAGAGCTTATGAAAATAAGCTTCTTGAGATTTCCTTTCTTGTCAAAGAAAAAAACAAACATTGTTCGATCTCCACTAAAGTAGTCAAGCGCATCAGGCTTTTCCTCATTACAGAACGAGATTAAGCTATTCTGATATCGAATTTCATTTGGAAACACAAAGCAGGAACTATGTGCTTGAAGAGAATACTCCATCCAAACGAGTTAAAATTTCTCAAACAGTGGAATAGACAATGGCAGTGCAGCAGTGAAGCAGTGAAGCACTAGTAACATGATGATGCAGAAAGTGACCACTAAATGCGGAAAAAAAGTTGCAATCAATCTTGTGCATGACTAATTATAGTTTCCTCACAGACGCTGGATTCAGCAAAGGATGAATAAAAATGCATGCTCAAGAACAACGCAATTTTCAGTGGGGAGAAATAATTTGGCTGATCACTCGATTGAATGTCATTACCGGCCAGTAAATTTCCTAGGAATAAAATATCTGGACAAGGACGAAACATCAATCCCTAACCAACCAGTTCCTTAAACACAAAAGATTGCAACACAAGCAGTGATTGCTACAGAATAATTAATATTACCTTGTAGAGTTCAATTAGCAAATTGTCAATAGATTCTTGAGAATCAGTGGGGCAGAGATGACGGAAAGATCTAATGGCTTCAATTGCCTCATCAGAGCGGTCCAATTGCTTCATCACCACCGCCATGTCTTTCAAGGCACTGTCAATCCTATCCCCAGAATTTATAGCCGACCAGAACAAGGAAATGGCCCTGCTTGGGTCCTTCTCTATCAACTGTACCCACAACAAAGACAGACTTCTCTATCAGCTTAGTTTTCATGCACAAAGCATCAACCCCAGAACCCAAGAACAGAAATCAAGTTATTCCATGACAGGAAGAAGAGTGTCGGTAACTTTCAAGAACCAGCAAGTTCAAAGAAACCGAAGCATCAAAACCAACACCCAAATCACTAAAATCTTAAAGAAAGAAAGCAAACCAAAAAAAGATCACAAAAGAAAGAAAGAAAGAAATAACAGACAACTTACCTGGACATGTTTCGCTCTCACGTATGGGGAATCACCCTCAGGGACTTTGTGGATGACATGGAAAAGATCCCGTTTGCAGCTTCTCGTCTCGGACATGGGCATCGCCACCCCCGGAGAACGAGGCGGCCTCCATGCTGCCGGCGGAGTAAAGAATCTCCTCGCCGGGACGACGTTCTCGTCGTTGTTGCCCCACATTGCAACTGATCACCAAGAAAGTGAGAAATCTTTCTCTGTATTAAAAAAAGGGGAGTGGGGTTGTTTCGGTGGAAAATTCTTTGTAGGAAAGGAGTGGAAGTAAAACCAGAGAAAAGCAAAGGAAGTGATGATTGAGTAAAAGAGTTCGTCAAAGTGAAAAAAATAGCCGTTTTATAGTAACTAGCCGTTGGGATTTTAGGCACGCCTGGGTTTCTGCCACGTGGTTGATTTAGGTCGCTGGTTTGAACTATTTCTATGTTTTCTTCTTTTTTTTTTTTTCTAGTAATTATTCCCCTAAACATGTGTTTTATAGAATGCCAAGAGTAGATATATTCCAGAAAATATATAAATTAGTAAAAAAAACAAAGAAGAAGAATATGATATACAGATGTGTGCTATTCCATGTGGTAACTAACTGGTAATGAACTATAAATCAAAACTATTTTTTTTAGTACATCTCAATCCTAACAATTATCCCATAAACTCCATCCTACCCTCAATCCACCTACAATTTCATTATTAGGATTCAACCCATGACTTCTTAGATAAACATCAAGAGAGACTACACCACAAGTGTTGTTGGCACTAACTGAACTACTTTTAAATATACATCGCATAAAGTAGTATATTCTAAACGAATTGGAAGGTTTTATAATCTATATCTATACTATATATAAAGGCACGAAATACCCAAAATTGAAATACAAAAATACTCCTATTTATTTTATTATTATATTTTAATTAATAGTTTAATTGTCAATACAAAAAAATATCAACCTCCTTACTAAAATTACTAATTCCGAGACCTTATTATAATACAACTTCAACCGAAATTTTGTCGGCCTACACGACTAAATTATTATTGTATTATTATAAACAAAAATCTAGATGACAAAATTATTATATATTATATATACACGATTAGCCGGCTCCTTTTGTAATCGTTAAGTGATATCAATACAGTACAACACGATTAGTATAAAAAAAATATATATTATATATACACACTATGTCTTCAGATAAATTATTATTATTATATTATATTATGGACTAATGCCTGTATTGTTCTTGATTATCACAATTCATACTTGTGTTTTAATTTGGTCACATTTGTTCTTGATTATCACAATTCATACCTGTGTTTTAATTTGGTCACATTTCATTCCTCAATTAAGTCCGATTTGCCTAATTTTGTTATTTTGACCATTTTACCCCTTAAATCAATGACGTATCAGTTCTTTCACCCGGATTCTTCACCTGACTGACCCGAAACTTGGTGGATACCTAAAGTCTAACCCAAACCTGACCCGAACTAGACAATCTTTATCATTTTTTTTATTTTATTATTTTCTTTTTTAAAAAATTACTTCTAAAAATAAATATTTGTTTTCGTTCTAGTAATCTGCAATCTATTTTCTTTTCGACCCAAACACCTTTCCACCCGATAATCTAAATATCTATTTTTAGAACTAAAAATAGATTGCAGATTACTAGAACGAAAAGAAATATCTATTTATAGAATTAAAATTTTTGTAAAAAAGAAAATAATAAAAAGAAAGAAAAAGAAAAATAATAATTAAAAAAATGTCCAGTTCGGGTTGGGTTTCAGTTAAGCTTTGGGTATCCACCGAATTTCGGGTCGGTTAGGTGAAGAATCCGAGTGAAAAAACTGATACGTCATTGATTTCAGGGGTAAAATGGTCAAAATAACTAAATTAGGCTAATTGGACTTAATTGAGGGATGAAATGTGACCAAATTGAAACACAGGTATGAATTGTGATAATCAAGAACAACACAAGTACCAAAAAAAGGTATTAGTCCATTATATTATATACATATTATGTCTTCAGAGAAAAGACAAGATTCTATTTCTAATTTAGTCTCATAAAGAAAAGACAAGATTTGAAACGCCACCATGTCATAATCATTAATTTAGTCTTTATTAGATGTAATTATTTAATTTTAAAACTGCATATTTTAAATGGTGCATAAAAAAGTTAACGTAGAGTTTATTTGATCATTCACCACTTAAATTAGTAATATAATTTAGAATATTATTGGATTAAAAAATATCGTTGACAATATAATACTCAAAACCAAATGCATCGCACGTGAAAAAACTAGTTAAAATAAAATTATAAAGGAATAAGCTAGCTGGGGTTTGTAAGTTGCTCATTCATACCCCGTAGCAACTATATAACTAGTGGCATTTTTAATCAACTAGGATTTGTAATAAAACTAATATAAAATAGTTAATAAAATATTAATAATTAAATTGAAGATTTGAAATTATAAGTGATAATATTAATGAGTAATTAAATTAAAATATACAAAAAATAATTACAAATTAATTAAAATTTAGATAAATAATGAAAGTGTCCAAAAAATAGTTAATAGAACAATTACCCAGTCTAATAATATAATATTTTTTTAGTAGATGTTGTTCTTGTTCGTAGTTTTCGCTGACTCTTCAAATGTTCTTCTTCATATTTTTATTATTGGTTTTTTGTAATTCTTGGTAGCTATTGAGAAAATATAAATAAAGATTTATACATTAATCATTAACTTGAGAAGAACTTATATATATTTAGACAATAATTTTTTTGATATTTTGAATAAATTGGATACATATTTTTTAGAATTATTTTTTGTATTAGAATAGGAATTTATAAATTAATTTTTATTTTCCATACTTCTTATTGATAATAAATTACAGGAAAAAATATATATCGTGAGTTCTTATAATTATTCTTCTCTATGATTATTGTTTTTCGTGATGCTATTCCTGTCCGTAGTTTTCGCTGACTCTTCGGCAGTTCTTCGTGAAACGCCCCGACCCGTATTTACCAATGACTCGGTAAACACGTGTGAGGTTATTTATTATACAATAGCAAGCGGTAATTATACAAAATAACATCCAACAATACAACAAGCTTCCGTCACCCAAGCACGGAGACATTTATTACAGTACACCATATACACAAAGCAACAACAGTAGCAGAGAATAAAGACAGCGACAGAGGCAGAGTGACAGTAACGTAACGACATATAGCAGCGAAAGACTTATGCAAGATAATGCAACAACGGTATGGATCCGGAGTCTGGTGGGGAGAATACAGCAGTTGTCCGAGCATCGTACCTGTACTAAGAGCAAGTCAACCTATGGGATGAAACCCCGCAGGTGAGGGGTGAGTCCGAAGTGTCCACTGGTACAAAGTACAATCATGGATAAATAGTAGTATACAAGCAACTGTAATATGCAAGAAAATAATTAACACAGCACTTCACAAGAACATACGACAAGTGATATCCAATCAACAATCCAAATTCCAGATTTTATCTTTATTAGTGCCCCTGTCACGTGATAAGTATCGGTCGTACTTGGCAGCCAGGTTAGCTAACCCTAGGGTACTCCCCGTTAAATCAAATAAACTCATAAAAGAAACCGTGAGAGCCCAAGCTCAACGGCTGAGAGGACCCCAAGCCCCTCATAAATGGCCAACAAAACACATATCACATGCGACTACCACCCAGTCGTACCTTTACCTTTCACGTGACACCTATGTATCTAAGTGATGTTATCACAACTTATCCTTTTTATTCCATTAATTCCATGATCTTAGTTTCTGAGCAGACTCTCTGCCGTACAGATCTTCTGGACAACTAAGCATCTCAACAAGTCACACGAGATGTCACAGTGATCAAAATAACAACAACACAGCCAAAGCACAATAATTATTCACATAGTTCAAACGAGCAAGTCACAATATTACAGGAAATATACTACGGGTTATCCATCCTCACCTTAATTGTTGTATTCCTCCGGAAAACCGTTAGCGGGTTTTACTTCCACGTTTTCTGCTCCTTAGGAAGACTTTAGCAACGCAACGTGATGAGACGAAGCTATGAACAAGGTGACACTAGAAAAAAGTACGGGTCCTAGTGATGTTGCTTGTGGTGGAGTAGAAGTTGATGATGGTGGTGGTTGTTTATACGTGAGGGAGACAGAAGAAAAAGAAAGGTTGAAAAGGTGATGGTATGGTATTGACGATGACGACCACGTCGTCGTGGTGGCTTGGTTGTTTATTGCTTTTCTTTTTAATATGTATATATGAAGAGAAAGTTGGCAAAAGCTGGATGCAGAAAAGAAACGTAGAAGGCTGGTATGGTTTTGTTTTGCAGGTCACGAGCAGAGGAGGCAGGGTTTCCTTTTATAGGCACAAAAAGCTTTGGTAAGGAGAAAAAATCTGGGTTCTGAAAAAAAATCTGGGTGTAGAAGGAAAAATCTCGATGTTGAAGGAAAAAAAATCTGGATGCAGCATTCAGGTGATGACAAAAGTGATGCAGGCGTGTTCTGCACACTTTTAAGCGGGTATTATCTGGACCAGCAAATAACTAAAATACCTCCTTAACTTTATTTCTGGTCCATAATATCGAGGTTAAACCTGACCTTTCTTGAGATTCCTAGACCCAAAAAATTCCAACTTTGGTCCGTTTAGACCGCAAAAATATCAAGAACGTGGGACAAGTGTTGGATTTAGAATCTGAGGCTTAGTTTACCGTAATATAATTTCCAAAGTTTAATTTCCTACTGTAAAAATATTTTACAGTCCCGGTAAAAGTGTGAAATTTTCCCCGGGCTGTTATAGTCTTCCCCCCTTAAAGGAATTTCATCCTCGAATTTCTATCTCGGTTATGCAAAGAGATGGGGATACTGGGTCCGCATATGTTCCTCAACTTCCCAGGTTGACTTATTTGTAGAGTGCTTGCTCCACTTAACTTTCACTATGGGAATGGTTCTGTTTCACAACTGTCGTTCTTCTCGAGCAAGAATCTGCTCTGGTACTTCTGTATAAGTCAGATCCTCTGCTACTTCCACTTCTGAGGGTGCCACTATATGACTAGGATCTGATTGGTATCTTCTTAACATAAAGACGTGGAATACGTCATGAATGCGTGATAGCTCTTCGGGTAATGCCAACCTGTAAGCCAAAAGTTCGATCCTTTCAATGATCTCATATGGTCCAATATATCTGGGATTTAGTTTTCCTCTTTTTCTGAACCTAATTACGCCTTTCCATGGCGTAACCCGAAGGAAAACTTTTTCTCCAACTTTGTATTCCATCTCCCGCCTGTGTTTGTCGGCGTAACTCTTTTGCCGATCTTGGGCTGCCCTCATGCACAGTTTTACTGTTTGGATCTTGTCAACTGTTTGTTTGACCAAGTCCGGACCAATGATCAGACGAAGTCCTTCTTCATCCTAACAAATTGGACTTCGACATTTCCTTCCATAGTGGGCTTCAAACAGCGGCATACCGATGCAAGAGTGATAGCTGTTATTGTAAGCAAACTCTGCTAAGGGTAAGTACTTGTCCCAACTCCCACTAAAGTTAAGTGCATAGGCCCTTAGCATGTCCTCTAGCATCTGTATGGTCCTTTCAGACTGTCCATCTGTCTGTGGATGGAAAGCAGTACTAAAACTCAAGTTTTTTCCCAACGCTGCTTGCAAGCTCTTCCAGAAACGTGATGTGAATCTGGGATCTCTATCTGAGACTATGGACTTTGGAATACCATGAAGCCTCACAATCTCAATAACATATAAGCTTGCTAGCTTATCCATGGTGTCAGTTTGCCGAATAGGGAGAAAATGAGCTGATTTTGTCAATCGGTCAACAATGACCCAAATGGCATCATGCTGTTTTCGAGTTAACGGTGATCCGATCACAAAATCCATGGTGATCATCTCCCATTTCCACTCCGGTACCGTTAACGATTGCATTTTGCCTGCTGGAGCTTGATGTTCAGCTTTTACTTGTTGGTAGGTGATGCATTTTGCAACATATTCTGCAACATCTTTCTTCATATGGGGCCACCAATAATGACTCTTTAGGTTGTGGTACATTTTGGTGCTTCCCGGATGCATGGCATAGGGTGTCATATGTCCCTCTTCTAGAATATGATTTCTTAAATCTCCAACTTTGGGTACGCATAGACATTTCCCTAACATCAATGCTTCATCTTCTGCCATACAAAACTTGGTCTCTTTTCCGTTGCCTACTCTGTTCTTAATCTTTGCAAGCTCCGCATCTCCATCTTGCAGCTCAATAATCCATCCTCTTAGGTTTGATTTGATGTTCATATGTGCCAGTAAAGCACCTGTTTCATCAACAGCCAACTCCACTCCTAGCTTTCTTAGCTCAATGAGTGATGGCATTGAATAGCAAATTGTTGCACCATCCGATTGTCTTCGGCTCAAAGCATCTGCTACAACATTGGCCTTTTCTGGGTGATACTCAATAGTGCAATCATAATCATTAAGCAACTCAACCCAATGTCTTTGTCGTAGGTTGAGTTCTTTTTGAGTCATGATGTATTTGAGACTCTTGTGATCTGTGAAGATTCGGCACTTTTCTCCGAATAGATAATGTCGCCAAATCTTCAAGGCAAAGATCACGGCAGCCGTCTCCATATCATGTGTTGGATAGTTCTTTTCATGTGGTCTCAGCTGTCTGGAGGTGTAGGCAGTTACTTACCCTTCTTGCATCAGTACTGCTCCCAGGCCAAGACCTGAAGCATCACAAAAGAGAATATATTCCACTCCTGGCCTAGGTACAGTTAGCACTGGTGCAGTAGTTAACTTCTTCTTCAATTCATCGAAGCTCTTTTGGCATTCTTCACTCCAAACATAAGCTTGATCCTTTCTTAACAGCTTAGTCATGAGACTAGCTATTAGGGAAAATCCTTCAATAAACCTTCGATAATATCCTGCAAGGCCAAGAAAGCTCCTAACTTCGGATACACTTTTAGGAGGCTCCCATTCTAACACTTTGGCCGGGTCTACTTTGATTCCTTCACCAGATACGACATGCCCAAGAAAAGCAACTTCTCTGAGCCAAAAATCACATCTGCTGAACTTGGCATACAACTGCTTCTCCCGTAGCCTTTGTAGCACTATCCTCAGATATTCTTCGTGCTCTTCCTTGTTCCTTGAGTATATGAGGATATCGTCGATGAAGACCACCACGAACTTGTCCAAAAACTCATTCAAGACCAAGTGCATCAAACACATAAATACTGCAGGTGCATTGGTCAATCCGAAGGGTACCACTGTAAATTCAAAGTGACCATACCTGGTGCAGAAAGCAGTTTTTGGTATGTCTTTCTCCGCAATCTTAATTTGATGATATCCTGACTGGGGAAGAATTTTAGAGAACACAGTTGCTCCTTGCAACTGATCAAAGATATCATCAATCCTAGGTAACGGGTATTTGTTCTTTACCGTCACCTTATTGAGCTGCCGATAGTCTACGCACATACGTAAACTACCATCCTTCTTTTTGACAAACAAGACTGGCGAACCCCAAGGAGATGTGCTGGGTCTGATGAAACCTTTCTCCAGAAGTTCATCCAGTTGCTTTTTCAATTCCTGAAGTTCCATTGGTGCCATCCGATATGGAGCCATTGATATGGGTGTGACTCCTGGCACTAGGTCGATGGTGTACTCGACCTCTCTATCGGGAGGTAATCCTGGTAGATCTTCAGGGAAACCATCTAGAAATTCCCTAACCACTGCTATATCTTCCAAAGTAGGGGTTTGTATCTTATCGCCATTGACATGGGTCAACATGGCGGTTTCTCCACCTTGAGTCATCTCAAAAGCTTGAATGGCAGAGACACTTTATGTAATTGCAGCTTTCTTTATTACAGCTAGCACAATCTGTCGACCATCGTCGGAAGCCAACAGAACTTCCTTAGTGCGACAATTCACCAAGGCACGATGCTTTGACAACCAATCCATGCCCAAGATTACATCAAATCCTCCCATATTTATAACTATCAACTGGGCAAGGAAGGTCTCATTACCATACTTTAAGGGTATGTCTTTGCACACATGTTCTAACCTTACTATTACTCCTGCGGGCAACCTAACTCTCATAGGATGTTTTAACTTCTCTTCCTCACAGTTATGTTTAATTGCAAAACTTTGTGCGATAAAAGAATGCGTAGCACCAGGATCTATCAAAGTATATGCAATGCTACCAAAAGCAGTAAAAATACATGCAATAACATCTGCTTTTTCTTCATCCTCTTCAGCTGTAATCACGAATGCCCTTGGAGTAGCTATGCTCTGGTTCATAGCGGACTGCGTCCTAGCAGCAGGGTTTCCACGTCCTCGTCCTTTGCCATTTTCAGGACCACTCGGCACACTGGCTGCAGAAGCTTGTACAGTTTATGCAGAGACTGGTTCTCCAGATTTTCCTAGCTTAGGACATGTAGAGCGGTAGTGTTCTAGCTCATTGCATTCGAAACATCTGACTTTGGACAATGAAAACTTGGAACGTGTGTCTCCAGAGGTAGTTCCTCCTCCTGAAGAATTTCCTTTGCTATTGTTCCACTCTTGGCCCTGGTATACTAGTAGAGAGCGAGTTTGTCCAAAGGCAGGTCTGTTGGATTAAAACTTCTTTCCCGGGTCCCCCCCAGAATCTCTTGCATCTGGCTTCAGCAGTGCTTACAAATTCTCCTACATAAAGTGACAAGTGGTCAAATTTGGTTTCATATTCATTCACCGACTGGCCATACTGCTGTCGCAGCTCAAGGAATTCACGTTTCAGTTGATCTTGATACTGTTCAGTGACAAACCTATGCCTGAACAGTTCAGTGAACTCCGCCCAAGGCATAACCACGGGCTTTGGCATGTCCCTTGTTACAGATTCCCACCATATGGTTGCATTTACACGGAATAGCGATGCGGCATAGTTTGCCCATCTATCCTCGCTGCATCGAAGCTTTTACATCACTCGGATAATCTGACGAAGCCATTCATCAGTGACCTGTGCATCTGTGGTTCCAGGGGAGATCTCTCCTCCGAGCTTGGTTAGCTTGGTAAAAATTAGGTCCTCAACAGGCCCTTCATTCCTAGCCGTCTGTTGTTGCAGAATCTGAGTCATAACATTCAGAATCTGCACCGTGTCTGCAAGTGGAGCCATCGGTGCCCTAGCTGGCACTTGTCCAGCTCCAACCTGACGTGGTTGATCGACGAACACCTGGTCATCCTCCAAACGTGGTTGTTCAGCCTGCTGATTTCCTCCAACCGGATCCATCGTTCTACCTATATGAGTATGCATGCATGGGTATCTTATTTATTATGTAAAACATATGGAGCAGACTATGCACAGAGAAGCAAACAACCATAACAAATAATCAAACAAGACTGTAACGCCCCGAATTTTCATAATTTGTTTTTTCGGAATTTTCGAAATTTTTATTCCAATTTTGCCCTTGAGGAATTTCCGGATTTTTTTGGACAAGGGAATAAATTATTTTACCTTGGTTATATCTGAATTAAGTGGTTAGTACGTCGGGTTCGGCTTTCGTTGGAGTTAAATCGGGTTTCAGTGTTGAGAATTAAACCTAGATGTAGTTTCACCAAAACTACGTCGTTTTGGTAACTGTTTAAAAAAAAAATGGCGCGTTGACCAGGCAGGGTTTGACCGTGCCTAAGCGGACGACGGGTCGTCCACTAGGGCGGCCAACCCTAGCCGGTCCCTTTTTCTTTTTCTCCTCTTCTTCTCTTTTCTTTTTCTTTCTCTTCCACCTCGCCGCCGCTCCTACCTCCTTCTCTTTCTTCCTTCTCTCTCTCTCTCTTCCCCCACGAAACCCCCTCTCCTCAAGTCGTGAAGGCGACGGCTCTAGGGCCGGACCCCCCTTCCTCATACCTCTTCTCTCTTTTCATCCTCTCGCCGTGCCATCACCCTGGAGACGTCGCCGCATCGAGAAGGGGAGGACGCGCTGTGCATAACCGGCGCGAGGTTGCGACGTGGTGGACCTGTGTTCGGGTCGCCGCCGTTTGTTGGTAAGCCTCGCTGCCTTTCTCCCTCTTTTGATCTTCTTTCTTGCTTTTCCAGGTCCTGACTGTTGGTGGTTTTTGTGTTGCCGGTGACGGCTGGTGAACCGTTGTCGTGGTGGCGGATCTGTGCGGGTGTTGTGGGTTTGTGTTGTTGTTGGTGTGTTGATGGCGTGTCGTTGGTATTGTTCCGGCAGTGTGGGCGTTGGTGCTGTTCCGGCAGTGGATAGTCGGGTCCGGCAGTAGATCGTCAGGATTGCTGTTGGTGGTCCGATTTTCCGAACAGTGAGGCTGTGGAGTCGGGTTTGGCAGCGAATTTCCGGGTAAGGACCCAATTTGTTTTCTTCTTTTGTAATTCGTTTTTAAAGATCTGTGTGGTTTAGTGTTGAGTATTTGTTTGGGGTGATGTGAATATGTTGTTGTTGATGGTTGTGGCAGTTTTTGGGTGTTTTCCGGCAAGGTTATCGGAATCCGGCGAAGGCTCGGGAATTTTCCGGGGAGGCTCGGGAATATTCCGCCGAGGCTCGGGTTTTTACTCCGACACCGAACGGTATACTTTGATGTATAATTTGTTCATTCATGGCATGTACTATAATTCGGAATTGGGTTATGTACTTAACTGTGTTTAGTGGAAACCGAGAGTCTGAGTAGTAGGAGGCCGGTAATTACCGACACGGGTAGAACCTTAGGCCGGGATGGACTTGGGCTCGGGAATGACCTTAGAACGATATTTAGGAAAAACCGGGCCCAGGCCCGACATTCTGTCCTTATATGATAAAAGTTGTTTAATGGACTCGTAAGATATGGGTTTAAGGCTAATGACATATCTGGACTACTCGGACTTAAGGATGTGGGCTTTAGGCCCGAGGACCTTCATTGGACTTAGATGGGCTTAAGCCCGGTGAACATTAGGACCCGAACGTTTGGAGTTTAGGTGGATGGACACCTTGTTGGACTCAGACCC
>JAKUCV010002599.1:0-11960 GCA_028386065.3 Turnera subulata | reverse complement strand
AGGCTGCAAGGCAAGAAATTCCTACTTGTGCTTGATGATGTCTGGAATGAGGAACCTAAGGAGTGGGAAAGCTTGAAGGAGGAATTATCAATAGTTTGTGGAAGCAATGGGAATGTCATAATGGTTACTACACGGAAGCGACAAACTGCATCAATAATGGAGACGTCTCCCGGGCATAGGCATGAGTTGAAAGGACTGGAGGATGAAGAGTGTTGGTCTATCATTCGAAAAAGAGTGGAGTCTGGGAATGATAAGGCATCTATACCAGGAAACTTGGAGGTCATCGGAAAGGATATTGCAACGAAATGTGGAGGTGTACCCCTGGCTGCCAAGATGTTGGGCGGGTTGATGAGGAAATCCAAAGAGGAAAGACATTGGTTGTCAATTAGAAACAAACATGTCTTGGATTCAATTGGAAATGATGCTGGAATTTTGCCTATATTGAAGCTGAGCTTTGACCATTTGCCTTCGTACTTGAAGCCATGTTTTGCCTACTGTGCTATGTTTCCCGAAGATCATGACATCCGCAAAGATCAATTAATTCAATTGTGGATGGCTGGGGGGCTTCTCGGAACAGCTAATGATCAAAGTACGGAAGATGTGGGCAGTGAGTATTTTGATTTATTGCTTGCGAATTCATTCTTTCAAGGTGAAAAGAGGGATGGGTTGCTTGGTAATATCGAACACCAAGAGCACCTTGTCCTCCATTAAACTTGTGCTGCGTGACGCTGAAGAGAAACAAGTCATACAAGAGTCTGTGAAGAGTTGGCTGCAAAAGCTGCGAGATGTAGCGTACGAGGCTGAAGATGTTCTTGATGAGTTTGGCTACGAAGTAGTAAGGCAAAAGGTTAAGAAGATCAATGATGAGCTGGCCGAGATTAAAGATGAAGTTGGTGGCCTTGGTCTACTTAGTGCTGCAGCTATCTCCACGGAGAGAGCTCCACAACCTAGCATCAGCCAAGATACACACGCCTTCCTAAACAAATCGGAGCAAGCTATAGGAAGAGATAAGGATGTGTCTAAAGTGATTGAGCTGTTGGATGTTTCAAGGGATGATCAAGTGTTGTCCGTTTTCCCTATAGTGGGGATGGGCGGTCTTGGGAAGACGACTTTGGCAAAACTGGTGGTGGAAGAAATTAAGGAAAGAAAGCTTTCCGAGGAAATAATTTGGGTTTGTGTCTCCCAAAATTTCAATAAGCAAAGGATTCTCGGAGAAATGTTACAGGATTTGTCAGGTAAAAATGTTGGGGCTTTGAGTAGCTTGAATCCAATAGTGAGGCAGCTTCAAGAAGGGCTGCAAGGCAAGAAATTCCTGCTTGTGCTTGACGATGTCTGGAATGAGGAACCTAAGGAGTGGGAAAGCTTGAAGGAGGAATTGTCAATAGTTTGTGGAAGCAATGGGAATGTCGTAATGGTTACTACACGGAAGCGGCAAACTGCATCAATAATGGAGACTTCTCCCCGGGCATAGGCATGAGTTGAAAGGACTGGAGGATGGAGAGTGTTGGTCTATCATTCGAAAAACAGTGGAGTCTGGGAATGATAAGGCATCCATACCTGGAAACTTGGAGATCATCGGAAAGGATATTGCAACGAAATGTGGAGGTGTACCGTTGGCTGCCAGGATGTTGGGCGGGTTGATGAGGAAATCCAAAGAGGAAAGACATTGGTTGTCAATTAGAAACAATCCTGTCATGGATTCAATTGGAGATGATGCTGGAATTTTTCCTATATTGAAGCTGAGCTTTGATCATTTGCCTAGATACTTGAAACCATGTCTTGCATATTGTGCTTTGTTTCCTGAAGATTATCGCATCGGCAAAGATCAATTAATTCAATTGTGGTTGGCTGAGGGACTTTTTCGAACAACTAATGATCAAAGTATGGAAGAAATGGGCAGTAAGTATTTTGATGGACTGCTTGCAAATTCATTCTTTCAAGATGAAGAGAGGGATTGGGTGCTTGGTAATATCGAAAGCTGTAAGATGCATGACTTGGTGCATGACCTCTCATTATCTATTTCAAAACAAGAGGTGTTGAATCTGAATGCACGTCCTAATTTTGGAGGGAATACAATATCTTCCAATGTTCGCCACTTGAATCTCATGTGTGATGAGAAAATAGTAGGAGCATTGGAAATTGGAGATAGTGCTAGAAGGTTGCGTTCAGTATTTACAAGAGGAGGCAATAATGATATTGAAAAGACATGGGACTTGGGAAGTTTACGAACTCTCCACATGGAAGACGGTGATGTAAATGAGTTGCCAGTTTGGATTGGAAAGCTGAAACATTTGAGATTACTTGGTGTTTCGAAGGCAAAGATCAAAGAATTGCCCGAGTCCACCTGCAAGCTCTACAATTTGCAGACTTTAAGACTTGAAGAGTGCAAGCAGCTTGAAAAGTTCCCGAGCAAGATGAAGGATTTGATAAGCCTAAGGCATTTCTACCTTAGTGGCTATGGAGGGGATAAATGGCCACGTGATTTTTGTCTGCCTGACAATTTGGTGGACGTGAGATTGGTAGGCTGCGACAATGTGGACCAAATCCCAAGTTTTGGACATCTTCCTAATCTTCGAACTCTCCATATTATAGGGATGTCAAAGGTAAGCTGCATTGGCCATGAATTCTACGGTGGAGGGGGGATAGAGGGAAGCAGCAATAATAATGGCGAGAAAGTATTCCCAGCATTAAAGGAATTTCGATTGAGAGAGATGAAGAATTTAGTTGAGTGGATGTTGCCAAGAAATGAAGCTATGGTCAGAAATGGTGGTGAGGAGCTGATACTTTTTCCTAGCTTACAAGTGTTGTGCATATACAGATGTAGCAAATTAAGGAGTATCCCCGGGGTCTCTCATATGCCATCACTTGTCCGGTTGATCATTTATGAATGTAGAGAATTGAGGGACTTATCCGGCAAATTTCACGTGGGGACACCCATCGAAGAGATAAGTGTGGTGAATTGTTATAATTTGATGTCGATACCGAGCCTCCTGTTCGCCACTTCTCTTAAACGACTCGAGTCTTGCACACAATTACAGGAATTAACTGTCTATGATCGCCCGGAAATTGATGAGTTCGCAATGGATCCGAAAGGATTTCCTTATCTTGAACGAGTGAAAATTGGGAATATTAAGAGGTCGACCCGTCTTCCCATTGGATTGGGGTCATGTACATCTTTGAAGGAGTTAAAGATATGGGGGTGGCGTCGACTGGGTTCTATACCAGATGATGATTTATTAGGGAAATTAACATCTCTTGTTAAATTATGGATAATGAACTGCCCAAGATTAACTTACATTCCAGAAGACATGTTTGGAGGAGGTCACATGTTTGCTTATTTCGGTCTGTTTGCAACCTTAATTAGTGTCTTAATTTGACTCTTTCCATAGTTCTTTCTTATCAAAACAACATCGTATGTGATCTCATCTCATCTATCTAATATGTATATATATGCTCTTAGTGCAATTTTGGATCACATACGATAGATGGTATTATATATCATGCACGACCCCTGCCTCATGTCCGATAAACTGACACACAGCGGCAAACAAACTGCCTCAAGTCCGAATAAAATGAGGCTGACTAACCAAACTTTTGCTCCCTCTTAACAGGACAAAGGAAGAAGCTTAGCTGTATATGGTGAGGGTGTTGGGATCCATTCCCTTTGGTTGGAGATAAAGAATCACATTTGCAAGGAAAAATTTGATGACTTCGGATTTGGGTGCTCTCTTGATTTCCTCATCAACTTGGAGAATCATATATTTGGCAGTGCAGGTTTCCAAAATCAAGAACGACTGTGATCTACTACTCTTTTGTTTTGTTGAACTTTGTGTTTTACTACTGTTAAATCTGCATGCATTTAACATGTACTATTTGAATGTCTATTTTCCATAGTTATACCAGTTTCTCCGTCTTAACTTGTATCCTCTTCTTTTGTTTTGTATTCTTTTGTTACTTCCAAGACATGATCAAATAGTTCCTTCTCACGAAATGGCTCTAGAATGTCATTTAACGTGTAAGATGATAACTATTATCTCATAAGGACAAAAACAGAAATTCTATGGCCCTGCTACTGTTTCATTACAAGAATATGGGTGGTAAGCAAAGCCGGAGTTCGCAAATTGAATCATAACTGAATTGCTCCGCAAAAAACCTGCACACATTGTCTTCCTGCACTTTTACTTTCAAATTTCACTACCTGACTGTCTTCTCTTCTCCACCTTCATTTCTTCTAGGATTTAGGATCTGTGCATGATGCCAACCATGATGTTCGGCATCAAAGCCAAATAGTCTGCATATTGTATTAATGTCCATTTGGTTACTGGTTAGACATAGGGTAGAAGCTCAGTCTTTCATTAGTCCATATCAATTATCAAATACCCATGTTTTTTTTAACTGCAAAACAGAAAACAAAAGACAGAGATATCTACTGATTTTGACGGCACAAAAGAGTTTTAATTTCATATTCTTCCGGGAGCCATTGAATTACTACTTCTTGCGCATTGGATTCCAAATGCCATTGGTTGCAAAGTGCAGGCCAGTTAATTAAATATTGCTTGGAGATCAGCTTTGAAGCTGCATCCTGTGTCCATTTCTTGTCAAATTATGCTTCCAAAATCTCTGAACAAACCTACGGTAATAATTAAATAGCCTGTAAAGCCAAGAAATCTGTATACACACCTATTAACTATCCGGTCTGGGCACGACAAATCTACAATGATTTTGCTCGAGTCAGTAGAGACATCATCAGCAGCAGAAATTAGTGAGATCCTAACTAATCAAGATACCAAATATGCACTTACTTTTTCCAAGGAATAATGCACTTAGCACTTAGCCTTGTGCGTCCACTCCATTTATCATCACCTGGCTTAACCCACTTGCCCTCCTTTCTCTTCCCATTTTTTCAACTTCAAATTTTGGACGACCACCTCTGAATGCATAATAAAAATGATCACCTTTTTAATTAATCTAAATGAAGTAGTTGTAATTAATTAACTTCTTAAAGTTTCAAGAACTTTGCATGCGGCCACTCACCTTTTCCGTTCTTTGATAATGCAGTGTAGTAGTCTTCCTATGCAATGCAACTGTTTGAATCTTTGGTCGTACTCGTACATTAATTGTATCCCTCTCTATCACCCTATTTAAATCCCTCCACTCCCCAATGCATCTACATCTTCCTCTGCTATCTTAATTATTCGCTGCGTGTTTGCTTTCTTCGTTCTGAAAATTGAGCAAATTAAAAGTAAAGCGTCCAGTCAATTCAAATGATACTAATAACTTTTAAATTTTTTTCTAAGATCTTCGCATGCATTCTCCAAAGCGTCTTTGCCCGTTCTCCAAAGCCAAATATCATAACTCTCGCTCAATTCCTATCCAACTACTTGAATCAATCTTGGTCGTATACATTTTGTCCCTCTCTATTACCTATTTAAATCCCTCCACTCGCCTGTCTTGTCTTTATATTTTCTGCTCCTCTACCATCCTGTACTCTTCTTATCCCTTGACTTTTTCAGTTTCTTGTTTTGAATCATATAAAGATTACAAATGGATTCAATTTCACAGCGTTGGAGTTGGTCTGATCTTCCAATAGAGCTTCTGAAAAAGATTGAGAATTGCCTTAGAAGCAGCCATTCTGACACTCTCTGATTCCGGAGCATTTGCCAGTCATGGCAATCTTCTGCTGCACTCCTGCCCGCCACATCCCTCTCATCTCTCATTGTTCCTTACCCGAGCTTTCCCGGCGATCGCGACTCAGATGAAGACCTGGATGAATTAAACTCTTCTAACAGCCAAGAGACATCCACTATCTACTCCATACGACCCCTCTCCGACACCACCACCCCTTCCTGGATTGTGGAAACTCTATCTAGTGTGGAATTTGAATATTCTGCGAAAACTCGATCTTTAGAAGTGAGTAATTCAATTTGCCGACGGCGTTTATGATACGGCAACAGCCCTAGAATCCACTGGTTCCACCTCCGTAACTATCTGATTGTCCCGATCGTCAATCTCAATCAAACTCGCTGTGTAAGTCTCCTTCACCTCCTAATCTCTGCACGGATTAGACAACAAAGAAGTAGATACACAACAAAGGCTTTTGCAATTCTATTCTACACCTCCTAGACTCGATTAAGGAATAGGCAACAAAGGGATTAGAAACACAAGGAATTGAATAAACGCCACAAGCAAAGAAACTTGATAAGTAAATTCAAACCCTAATATAAAACCAAGAGAATCCACTCTCAATTACGATTGAATCCACAATCAAAGAAAACCTCAAAGGGGTACTTTTATTCTCAAATTCGTCATATTGAAAACATAAGAAAGAAATCCCTATTTATACTAATCTCTAACCCTAATTTCGTCTAAATTAACCCAAAACCAAGTCAAAATAGGTTTTTAACTTTTCCAGAATTTTTAGGTGCTGACCAATATTTTTAGGTGCAATTTCGGACTACCCAAATAGACAATATTTTTAGGAGCGATTTCAGACTACCCAAATAGACTAGGTTTTAATTTGAGTCCACATGTGTTGAACACTAAATAAAACCTTTATAATAAAAACCCAACTAACTTAAGCCCACATTAATCAGCCTAATTAATAATAGACTAGACCCAAAATAATAAAATAATAATAACATAAAACAACCGCATGTCGACATTAAGTCCCACTTGAAGATTGATGTCGACAAACCTCCTTCCAATAATGATAATCAAGGTGGCTTCTCATTAAGTTTTCTTCTAAGCTTGCTTAACTTGATTTCTTCTTGAAATTCTTGTTCAATCCAAGCTGTGTAAAATGATTCTTCATGGGCATCTTTGGGCAAGCTTTTGTGATTGAAACTTGGAATCCTCCTCTTGTGCTTGGTGCATCCTTGATTGCATCAGTTTACCAGTACCCCGCCCCTCAACGATGTTCCCCGCTGGTGATGGAGATGGAACTTTTGTGTTTCCCCAAGTCATCAACTTACTGGACTTCGAAGTTATTAAGATCTGCAGCAATAATCATCTCTGGGCAAGTCCCGAAAATATTAAACTTGCTTTTGCTTCAGGTCATCATAGCAAGACTGGTGATGGTCGTATTACGGTCTTGGGAGTGGATAATGTAGAGGGTGAGTTGTGTGTTTGGAGGATGGGAGATGAGGAATGGACTTTCTTTTCAGACCGTACCATTACAGGTTTTCGCTTTATCTGTGTTCTGTACATCCACAATAAATTTTTTGATATTGATCAAAATGGATCCGTAGTGACAATTGATCCTGATTCATTGAAGGTAACCCAAGTTGTCCCACCTAAGCAATATGAAGGTTCATTTTGTCTACGTTGGGTACTAGAGTCTTCTGGTAATATTTTTGGTCTCATATATGATGCTTTAGAAGATGATGATCCTTATGATGGGCTTGAAGGCCGTATGAGAAGATTTAGAGTTGAGAGATTGGAAGAAGAAACAAAAGAATGGGTTAGGCCAGATGATGAAATGAAGGATCGTGTGGGCTTTATTTCCACAAAATATGCGGTTTTAGCTTTGGCCAAGGACATGCCAGGATACAAGTCCAACTCTATTTATTATAATCGTAACTGCAATTTGTATATCCCAAGTGATTTCCCCCCGGTTAGTTGTGGTCACTTGTATTCTGTTATTGATATTCATGGGCTGGAGAATGGAGATATAACTCCTTTGTGCAAACAAGATGGTTGTTCGCAATATTTGGAGTGACTATTATATTGTGGAAACTCAAGAAGCCATGCAAAGAATTGCATTCTCAGGTTAGTCTGGAATGGATTTTCAATCATCGCTTGAGAAACATAATCAGTTTTTTTTTTTCCCTTCTTTATATATGTTAGTACCTGCAGGTATTTTCATATATACCAGCCGAATCAGTAGTTCCCTTAGCAAATAAGTCATTAATTCAAGACTCCATATTGGTGTCACCAAATTAGTTAGAGCTCTGATCACTCTCTTCTGATTGTTGCAACTTTTTCGTTTTGTGCATGTTGTTTCTTTCTGTATGCACTGGTTTAGGTTCTGTTTATCAGGTTAGAACCAAGGATTAAAATAAATATGCATGAAACACATTGACTGATTTGATTGGTTTATCACTGCAAAAGAAGAGAAAAAGTTATGAAGAAATGGTATATTTGTTGTGCCTGTATTCGACTTGGAACTTATAGCATTCATTTTACTACTAATTTAATTTACTTCTGCACATATTAATGCAGGTTTGCAGGATTCAAGTAAGGATTTTTTAACGACGGTGGAGAAGAGAGAAACACAGTCAGTGCGGTGAGAACCGGAGAGTCTTCTTTTTCTTTTTTTGATAAATTAAACTGGAGTCTTTCAGAGATTAATTGTAATGGATATCTGAACTCCAGTTTGGATGGTTACTTGGTTAGAGATTAATGAAAAATTTCTTCAACTTTTTTATTTCAATTTGACTGTGAGAAATTTGAGGATCATCTTTTATCTTATATTCTTTACTTTTCTTTTCCTCCTACGGGCACTTTCCAATTGTATTTAGAGTGACCCACCCAGCTTTTCGTTATCTTAAAAGATTAACTCTGTTCCAGCATCCCTTAATCCTGGGAGTACAAATTCAAATGAGATTAGTGCTTGAAACAAAAGTATTAAATTTGAATGAAGGCTGGTTTTGATGTCTGTTTCTCAATAGTTTATAAAGGAAAATCAAAGCTACATTCTGGTGGAAGTTGATAGAACATCTCTGCCAGGATTGCATGATCGCTAGTTGTGCCTCCACAAGGATGCACTAAATGTTGGAAAAATACGTTATATTTCAAAAGAAAAAAAAAGAGTTTATATAGTCAAAACTAACTGTTAGATGTTGGAGGATATCAGGGGATTAGTTGAGAGCTTACCTGGTCAGTAGGAAAAAATATGGTCCTTATTAAATGACCGTTATTTTTCTAACTTTGATGTTCCCCTCCACCTCCTATAAATACAGGACCTCTCTTCAGCTCCAATACAGGAAAAAATCCTACTCTCATTCTTCCTTTATCCTCCCTTTATTCTCTTTTCACATTTAGTCATTTTCTTTTTTGCTGGGTTCTTTATTTGTCTTTAAGATAAAAACTTCTTGGTAGATTCTGGTTCCCTACAATATTTTTGTAGGAGTTGTTGTATCCTGGGGAGACTTTTGGGATTACCAAAAATATCTCTTTAGGACAGTGTCCTACACGCCTCAGCTCGGGTTTGACACAACCAAATTTTCAAATATTCCAACAATCTAAAGAGATATTACCAATGGCTGAATTTCAACCCGAGAATGCTGCTGCTGCCGCCGCTGTTGCTGCTGGATCCCAAGTCCAACCTGTCGTCACATATGCAACACCCTATCCCGACGTATCCAGAATCGAGGTGTTTGCCGGAGCAAATTTCAAGAGATGGCAGGAGCGTATTTTTTCAACACTTGACGTGCACGGGGTAGCCTACGCTTTAACAGAATCAAAGCCAGCAACCGGTGATCAAAAACAGATGGAGAATTGGTTTAATGCCAATAAGGTTTGCCGACATACAATAATCCAAACTTTATCCAATGAACTTTTTGACGTTTATGCATCTTACAAGGAAGCAAAAGACATCTGGGATAGCATGGTGGAAAAATATACCGCAGAAGATGCTTTGAAGCAGAAGTTTGCCATTTCCAACTTCTACAAGTGGGAGATGAAGGAAGAAAAATCCGTTACCAGTCAGATCACAGAGTACCAGAGGCTTGTAGAGGACCTGAAGGCGGTGAAGATCTCTCTACCTGATGAATTTCTTGCAGGTTCCCTGATCGAAAAGCTACCCAATTCGTGGAAGGACTACAAACACAACCTGAAGCATAAGCACAAGTTGATGCCACTCAAGGACTTGATCACTCACATCCACATTGAAGATAAGAACAAAGGAGAACTCAAAGGTGCGATTGCCAAAGAGATGACAGCCAAAGCTAACTTGGTAGAAGGTACCTCTGGTTCTAAGCATTTTAATAACAATAAGAAATCTGGTTACAACCCTAAAATTACTAACCCTACCTCCTTTAAGAAGAAAGGAAATTGTTTTGTCTGTGGAAAGCCAGGACACTTTGCACCACAATGCAGGAAGAGGGTCAGAAATGGCAATCCTCCAAAGCCAAGTGCTAACTTGGTTGAAGGAGATGACATAATTGCTGCGGTCATTTCTGAAACCTTCTTAGTCGCCAATGTGAAAGACTGGGTAGTAGACTCTGGTGCTACCAGGCACATTTGCGCAAGCAAAGATGCTTTTTCCTCCTACGCCGAGGTAGGGGATGGAGAAGAACAAATTTATCTTGGTGATTCCCGAACTGCAAAAGTTCAAGGGAAAGGAAAGGTTCTTCTCAAGCTCACATCTGGCAAGACTCTGGCTCTTAACAACGTGTTGCATGTGCCTGAAATTCGGGCAAACCTGGTCTCTGTGTCCCTCTTGGGAAAAGTGGGGGTTAAGGTATCATTTGAATCTGACAAGATCATAATGACCAAGAACAACATCTTTGTGGGTAAGGGCTATTGTAACCAAGGACTTTTCATTTTGAATGTTGCCAAAACTGTGAATGAAAATGCAAGTTCTTCTTCTGCTTACTTGATTGACTCTTTTGATATGTGGCATGCTAGACTAGGACATGTTAGTGCACCTTATCTTAAGAAACTTCAAAATAGTGGGTTAATATCTGCCTCTAGTGATTTATTATCTGATAAATGTGAAATATGTACTGAAACTAAACAAGTTAATAAATCTTGTCCTTCTGTGAATAAAAGAGAAACTGAATTACTTAGTTTGATTCACACAGACTTAGGAGACTTAAAACAAACCATGACTAGAGGAGGTAAAAATTATTATGTGACTTTCATAGATGACTTTTCAAGATATACTAAAGTATATTTGATTAGGAATAAAGATGAAGCCTTTGACATATTTTTCCTATACAAAGCTGAAGTTGAAAACCAGTTAGATAGGAAGATTAAAAGGGTTAGATCAGATAGAGGTGGTGAATATGTTCTGTTTAATGAATTCTGTGAGAAAGAAGGTATAATACATGAGACCACACCTCCTTATTCACCACAATCTAATGGTGTAGCTGAACGGAAAAATATGACTTTAAAAGAAATGATGAACGCAATGCTTGTTAGTAGTTCAACACCTAATAACCTTTGGGGTGAAGCTATTTTATCAGCATGTCACGTGCAAAATCGGATCCCTTATAAAAATATTGATAAGACACCATATGAATTGTGGAAAGGTTATTCACCTAATCTTAAATACTTAAAAGTGTGGGGGTGTCTTGCTAAAGTTATGTTAACTGATCCCAAGAAAAGGAAAATAGGGTCCAAAACTAGTGATTGCATGTTCATTGGTTATGCTGATAATAGTGTTGTGCATAGATTTCTTGTTTTGAAAAGTGATGTGCTTGATGTGAATACTATTGTTGAAACAAGGAATGCTGAATTTAATGAGAATACGTTTCCGTTAAAACTAAATAACTTGACTGTTGCACCTACACGAGAAATCTCTCAAAGTGAGACTGATGCACAAGATGATTTTGAAAATGAAGTTGATGAACAATCTTATGTTTTGAGAAGGAGTAAAAGACAAAGGAAAGAAACTTCTTTTGGTAATGATTTTTATACCTTTTTGGTTCAAGATGATCCATCAACTTATTTTGAAGCTATTTCTACTCCTGATGCAAATTTGAGGAAAGAAGCAATAAAAGCTGAGCTGGATTCTATTGATCAAAACAAAACTTGAATTTTAGTTGATTTACCCCCAGGAGCAAAACCAATTGGTTGCAAATGGATTTTTCGAAGGAAACTTAATCCTGATGGTTCAATTGATAAATACAAAGCCAGGTTAGTTGCAAAAGGTTTTACTCAAAAACAAAATATTGATTATTTTGATACTTTTGCTCCTGTTACAAGAATTTCCTCAATTCGTGTTTTGATAGCCT
>JAKUCV010002598.1:10093-26804 GCA_028386065.3 Turnera subulata | reverse complement strand
TTATTAATTTTGCATGTAGGAGGACATTGGCCCCAATAACAGTCTCCGTCGATCATACAATGTACTCCATTCGGATTAGTGCCAAACGAATCAATCACACCTTGGGTGGCTGCAATTTCCCTCGCATTTACCTCAATTATTGGTGTACCTGCAGCAAAATTTGACATGTCAATTATTTTTTGATAAAAAAATTAATAAATCACACCAATATTAAACACACATGAAGCATATAGATAGCCTTTTACTTACAGCATGTAGCAATCATGAAAATTATGAGGAAGGAAGCCAGAGTAGTTCTCCCCATTACGTTCTATTGGTTGGACGCTAAATTGAAAATTTGTGATGGCGATTAGATGTCTCCTCTGTATTTATAGGAGTGTGAGTAAATGACTATTAATTAATATGGAATCGAGAGCATCCAATCAAATTATGTTTTGGAGGAGAATTGCAATAAACCGTTTGAATTTTTAATGATTTCCCCTTAGATTTGTGGCAAAAAAAGGATGAGAAGATCTTGAATTTGAAAATCCTTGCATTCAAATTCAATTCTTAATATTTTCTTGGCATTCTATATATGGCTGAAAATTATTTTGCTTTGATTTGCTTTCTCTAAATATGATGATTCCCGTGATTAGATTTTCTATTGACTTTTTTTAAAAGAATTTCCGTTAAATTTTTTGGTAAAAAAAAGGATGTGATGATTTAAGAATTTGACAATCCTAACATTCAATTTCGGGATATTTTCTTGGCATTCCAAGTGTGAATTTTGTATTTTGATTTCCACCTTAGTATTGGAGCGGGCTCTTGAAGCGTATGGAGCCCAGTAATTTAAAATTAGGACTGGTTAATGGAAGCGATCCTTCCAAACATTTGTATTTACTAATACTATTCACAGTGAGCTTGTTATCACTCAAGCAAATAAGTGAAAATTTTGTAAACTTATTTGGGTAATTAAATTTCCTCAATTATTGGTCCTGGGCCAATTTAGGTCCGAATAGTTGGGCCCAACTTAGCCCAAATAGGCTCAGATAGCTTCTGGCCGAGTTGGGCTTAACTTTGTCCATATGGGCTCGCGTGGCTGGGTTGAATCAGGCTCAAATAGGCTTAGATGGGTTGGTGGGACGGGTCAGCACTCGGCAGAGTGTAGGGGCGGATCCAAGTTTTATTTTTTTATTTTTTTATTTTTTTTGATAATGAAGCGGTAATATTTCATTAGATTGGAGGATCAAATATCAGATACAAGTGTTTTGCATAGCTCTAAATATAAAAGGTGGTGCAGAGTCTAGCCAGTATTGTTCTAAACCATACTCAGGTGCACTTCTTGCAAGTAAGTGCGCAACTGAATTCTGAGAGCGTGGAATGTAAGAACAATCAAAAAACNTCTCCTCTGTATTTATAGGAGTGTGAGTAAATGACTATTAATTAATATGGAATCGAGAGCATCCAATCAAATTATGTTTTGGAGGAGAATTGCAATAAACCGTTTGACTTTTTAATGATTTCCCGTTAGATTTGTGGCAAAAAAAGGATGAGAAGATCTTGAATTTGAAAATCCTTGCATTCAATTCTTAATATTTTCTTGGCATTCTATATATGGCTGAAAATTATTTTGCTTTGATTTGCTTTCTTTCTCTAAATATGATGATTCCCGTGATTAGATTTTCTATTGACTTTTTCTAAAAGAATTTCAGTTAAATTTTTTGGTAAAAAAAAGGATGTGATGATTTAAGAATTTGACAATCCTAACATTCAATTTCGGATATTCTCTTGGCATTCCAAGTGTGAATTTTGTATTTTGATTTCCACCTTGGTATTGGGGCGGGCTCTTGAAGCGTATGGAGCCCAGTAATTTAAAATTAGGACTGGTTAATGGAAGCGATCCTTCCAAACATTTGTATTTTCTAATACTATTCACAGTGAGCTTGTTATCACTCAAGCAAATAAGTGAAAATTTTGTAAACTTATTTCGGTAATTAAATTTCCTCAATTATTGGTCCTGGGCCAATTTAGGTCCGAATAGTTGGGCCCAACTTAGCCCAAATAGGCTCAAATAGCTTCTGGCCGAGTTGGGCTTAACTTTGTCCATATGGGCTCGCGTGGCTGGGTTGAATCAGGCTCAAATAGGCTTAGATGGGTTGGTGGGACGGGTCAGCACTCGGCAGAGTGTAGGGGCGGATCCAAGTTTTATTGAAGTAATAAAGATTTTTATTCCATCGGTTTATGAGAAAGACGACATAAGGATAGGATTAACCGATTAACAAAAAGCATCTGCCTACAGAGTGAACTAATTACACATTAATGATGCATTAAACACTAAAAATATTGTTTCAAGTTTTAAACAGCATCGTAGACTAGTTCAAACCCAGGGCAGATTCCGGCTATACTTCCTGGAAATTAAGATATAATTACCATGATGCAATTATTCCATTTTTTTTTGAACAAAAGAAGACGAAGATGGAGCTTGATCAAAGTAAAATTTTATTCCGCCAATCTGTTAGTTTTTAAAATTGATCAACAACCCGAACAAATGCATCTGCCTCCCATGCAGGCATTATTTGTGCATTTAGGAGGACATCGGCCCCAATAACAGTCTCCGTCGATCCGACATTGTATTCCTTGGGTGGCTACTTCGCCAGCGATTTCCCTTGCATTTACCTCAACTATTGGTGTACCTGCAGCAAGATTTGACATCTTAATTAATCACTTCGATATTTGAAGCATAAATCATGTGTGTACGTATCTCCATATATTTATTTGCTACTTACCGTATGATGCAGCCATCAAGATAATTACTACGAAGGAAGCTATCTTCAGTGAAGCTCTTTCCATCGCATTCTAGTTGAAAATCATCAGCAACAAAAAAAGAATCGTACTGGTAATGAGTTTACACAAAGGGATTGGATGAAAACACACGTTTACACGCAGGTATTGTAATGTTCAAGCCAAATATCACATCCAACCCAAGTTTAACAAAGACCCACCAATCTATAACAAAGACCACATATAATATAACTAGCTAGGACAAGGTCTAAATGACTCAAATATCACTTTCACCCTTTCACCCCAATTATATATGACAGTAAGCAAAGCTCTGTACATGACTAAGCAAAAATTATGTCTATCCTTTTAATTTTGTCAAAAAATACTACATATATTATAAGTAGAACATTCCCTGTGTTTTGGCAGGCTCGATGAAGGGCAGAGACTACTGAGGTAGCACTGACTACATACAACAAATAATGAAATCACTCACTCCAGCAAAGACAAGAAAAGACCAGCAGCATATCCTACTCCTCCTCCCAAGATAGAAAGCTAAATGCTTAGCTTACAGACTCATGCCACCAAACTATGACAAAGACCATGTTCAACAAGCACAAGATCTAAAATATATACCACCTGTACTTTTTTTTTTTCTATTTAAGACAATATGTACTAGATTTCAAGATTAGCATCAAAAAAATACTAGATTTCAAGACATAAACCAATGCTACGTACCAGGAGAGGATCCGAACAGAGAGCAAAGCAACAAACACAAAGGGGGTGAGATCTGGCGAGAGCAGTAACTAACCAGTAACTACACCAAGGATGTTTTAGTTGCAGCTCCTTATCCTACTTGTCTATTTTTACTAGGGTCATGTGTGACTGTGAGCTGGCCAACCTCTGTGGTTATGTAATAATAGTTGTCAGGTACGTTTGGGCCGCGATTATGTATAACAAATTGGTTATTTTTCTGTAACACGGGCTTCGGCTCAATTCATTCACCAAAAGAAAACAAACAAAGACTGGTCTTTGCATGTAGGAGGACATCTGCCCCAATAACACTCTTGCCAAACGAATCAATCACACCTTGGCTGGCTAATTCACCAGTAAAAAGTCAAATGGTTAAAAAAAGGATGTGATGGTTTTGAATTTGACAATCCTAACATTTAATTCCGGATCTTTTACTTGCATTACGAGGGTGAATTTGTATTTTGATTTCCACCTTGGTATTGGGCCGGGCTCTTGAAGCGTACGGAGCCGAGTAATTTAAAATTAGGACTGATTAATGGGACTCCAAACATTTGTATTTAGTATTCACAGTGAGCTTGTTATCACTCAAGCCAATAAGTGAAAATTTTACAAACATGATTATTATTTCAGTGATAACTGGCCTCGGGCCAATTTAGGTCCAAATTGGTTGGGCCGGAATGGGGCCCGGTTAGGGGTCAAACGGGTTTTAGCCGAGATGGGCTTAACTTGGTCCAATTGACCGGTGAGATTGAGACTCTGAAAACAACTAAACTAGTTGTAAAATTAGAATATTTGGATAATAGAATTGAGTTATTGATATTTAGAACCATGGATATTCGTTATTCAATCCATATAAATTTATTATTTTATTTTATGAGTTAAATGGATAAAATACTTAATTATAATTCATATAAAATTTATACTAACCTATTTTTACCCATCACACATTTATAAAAGTGTACTAACCCATTTATTCTACTAATTGTAAAGGCTAGCAATACCAGAGTCAATTTCACAATCAAATTAGGCTATGTTCAGTACAAGTGAGAATGTTAATGGGAATCCAAATTATCCCAAATTGCTCTTGACTCGTACAAGTAGTATGTTACACATGTTTTATCACTTTTATCGGTTATCCTTTCCCCTTATTCCCTATTATGAATTTCATTTTTTACTTCTTTGAGAATTATTATGAACTAGCAAATATATTAATTTTTAGTTTATTTTTAAAAAATAAAAATAAAATAAAAATTAATTATATTTTAAGGGATATGAAAAATAGATTTAAAAATAAAAGGTGTACTTGGGAATCCAATATAATATCAAAGCTTTCTAAAAGAAATAATTTTTAATATTTATATAAAAATCTAACTAAAAATATAATATCAAATATTATTAGGTTATAAAATATTATTTCTTACAATTAATATCTATATTATACTTTAATTATGTTTTCTTTCTTTAAATTTATAAAAAAATAAAGCAAAGTATAACATTCGACGATTTAACATTAAAGATTGTAAAAAGGTAATCATTAATACACGTGCAATGATGCACGTGACAGAAACTAGGGCACCGTTTGTTTCGTGGTACTTGGACCAAGTCCAAGTGGACTCGCGTGGACTTGGACTCCAGTCCGCGTTTGGTTCGCGGACTTTGGATTTGTCCATGTGGACTTCCGTGGACTCTAGTCCCCTGCTCGTGGTACTCGGGCGTGGACTCGAGGCCCCTCGGAAAGGTGTGGCCTCGGAGTCCAGGCGCGATGGACTCCGCAACTCTGACTTTAATACCCTCGCTTTTTTCCCCTAATTCCCAAAAAACCATGCATCAAAACACCCTTTTCTTCCCCAAATTCGAAACCCCGACACAGGAGCTCTCATCTACTCAACTCTGCTCTCAACGAAGGTAAGCTCCTCCCTCTCCCTCAAAACCCCATCGGCCACCGTCTCCCTCCTCTTCGTCCTCCTTCTTCTCCCCATCGTCCTCCACCCTCTCATTCTATTCACCGTCCTCTCTTCCCTCTTCTTCTTCGGTCTCCTTCTCAAAACCCCAACTCGAGCTTTAGAACCCTAATCGAAACCCTCCCTTATCCTTCCAGCCACCAGCCTCCTCTTCGTCCTCCTTCTTCTCCCCATCGTCCGCCACCATCTCCTTCTCTTCACCGGCCTCTCTTCCCTCTTCCTCTTCGGTCTCCTTCTCAAAACCCCTAATCGAGCTTCGGAACCCTAATTTCAAAACCCTCCCTTATCCTTCCAGCCACCAGCCTCTTCTTCGTCCTCCATCTCAAACCCCCAATTTGTAGTTTGGAAACCCTAATTTCGAAACCCTCTCCTATTCTTCCAACCAATTAACCCTACGGAATTACTTTTCCAGTGGTAATAGGCTTGCTACTTCTCTAACTTGGGTCCCAATTTCTGTTTTAACAAAGTTTAATCGGAATTGTTGGGAGAGCTCTAAGAAGGTTTGGGCGGTCACAACTTCGGGTATGTTCCTCTTTTCTTAAATCATGGAATTTCTATGTGTCGTTGTTTGTATGTCTGATTATATTGTTGTTTTTATGTTTGGTATTTTTATTCTTTGTTTGAATATATATCCAGTTCACTACCAATTATGTCTGGTAGTTCTATTCTTTGTCTAGAGGAACAAATTTCACAGTTATGTAACTTTGGTTCATGTTTGGTGACAACACTCTTTGCTGGTTGTGTTCTGCTTTCGTGTGATTCTTTCTGAGTGCTCTTCTGCATTTATCTAATTACTGTATGCTTGTGAGATTGTATTTGTACCTAAACATTGTAATCGTTACTCCCTTAACGCAACAGCTTGATTGAATCACTCTGGAGTTGCATGGTGTCATTTTCTGGTAATCCTAGTATGTTGATAACAACCTTTAATCCCTTGCAGGTTCACTTTCAGCTCCCTCTCCTAAGCAGAAAAACACCTGTGGAGAAGGATTTTGGTAAGATATATAGTACCTTGTTCTGTTTTATGTTGGTTGTTTGTAACCTCATGTTTGCTGATTAATGTGTGCTGGGTTGTGTTTGAGACTGAATCTGTTGCCAATTTAAGGGTGAATGTGTGTTTGCCTATTTAAATCTTGAAGCATGATATATATGTGTGATTGAATGATTGAATGTATTGTACATGTTATATATGTGTGATTGAATGTATCATTAATGATGGTGTTGTTGCTCTTTTTTTCACCTTGCCAAGTAGGGAGAACATGTGATTGCCTATACATTGTGGCTGTTAATGATGGTGTTGTTGCTAAGTGTTTTGCGCATATGCATTACTTCAGTGCCTACTGGTTTTTATATGGAATGCAATATTGTCTAAATGATTTTTAATTTCTTGTTTATAGAACATGGATGAATGGGATAGGAAAATGCTGTGCGTATGGGCTAATCGTAGACGTCGTCGGGCTCTGATTTTCTGTATGTTTGTGTTTGCTGCTGCCTATTATTGGTTGAAGATTAGACATAGGTACAAAAGGCGCGCCTTGTACGATAGGACACAAAATCCCAGTCTTAGGAGAGCTAATATTAGGATGTACACCTCATTGAGCGATGACAATACCATTAATGCTTTGAGGATGGATATGAACACATTTGCCAAGTTGTGTGAATTGTTGCACACCCAAGGTGGGTTGAGATCCAATGGCAATGTTAGTCTCGAGGAGAAAGTAGCTGCATTTTTACACATTCTAGCACATCATAAGAAGAATAGGGTCATTCGGCAGGCATACTATAGATCAGGAGAGACCATTAGTAGGAATTTTAATGCGGTATTGAGGTCTGTCATCATTGCCCAAGATGCCTTTATTGTTAATCCAGAACCAATCCCCAACGATTGCACTGATTCAAGATGGAAGCATTTTAAGGTATTAAATTGTCAAATTAAAATTGGAATTTTTTAAAACCCATTGCATCAGCACACACATGTAGTTGTAACAATGTTGGAGTTGTGTATACTAGGGGTGTTTGGGAGCTTTGGATGGTACGTACATTGATGTAACCGTACCTGAGGCTGATAAGCGTAGATATCGTACAAGAAAAGGGCGCATTTCCACCAATGTTTTGGGTGTATGCGACAAGAACATGAATTTTGTACTTGTGTTCCCCGGGTGGGAGGGGTCAACATCCGATTCAAGAGTTTTACGTGCTGCTGTAACTCAAGATGAGGGCTTGCAAGTACCAGTTGGTATGTCATAACAGTTTAGAATAACTATTTTTTGTTTTTTTTTTTCATTTTTAGGCATCATCTCTTAAGATGTGTTTTTAATTCCCTAATAATTGTGAATTGTTAGACAACTACTACCTAGTTGATGCTGGGTACACCAACGGTCCGGGGTTCTTAGCACCATATAGAGGAGCACGATATCATCTCAAGGAATGGGGTAGTGGGAATAGGGTTCCTGCTGATTACAAGGAATACTTCAACCTGAAGCACGCCAAAGCCCGTAATGTGATTGAGCGTGCTTTTGGGTTGCTGAAAAAAAGATGGGCAATTTTGAGGAGCCCTTGTTTTTATCCAATTAATACTCAGGGCAAAATAATACTAGCTTGTGGATTCCTCCATAATTTCATTCGACGCACAATGTCGTATGATCCTGAGGAGGAGGATGTGTCTAATGATGCATTGCTTTCCAAGGAGGATGCGGATGGAGATGTGGAGCTCATTGAATGTGTTCAAAGTACCGCTGAATGGACTGCAAAAAGAGATCAGCTTGCGCAAAATATGTACAATGAGTAGCTGGCAGCTCGAAATGCTACAGTGGAAGTGTGATTAGTTTCAGATGTGTTTTCCTTTCATGTGTTTATTAGTTTCAGATTAGTTACAGTGGTTATTAACACATTTGTAGTTCACTTTGCCAAAAAAATGTAGTTGTGATGGAGATTATGTAAGTAAGAATGGATCGAGCCAAAAAATTCTTATGACTTTTGTACGTTCTATTTTCACTTTTAAGGACGATGACAATGGCATTTTCCATTTCAACATTGCATGTTAGTAGCTGAAATTTCTCAAGATCAAGGGTCTAATATGATTTCTTAGATGAATATGGTAATAGACATGTGTTTATAAAATTATACTTTTACACTTTTTTTAGTGTAGTAGGAAATTTCTTAAAAAAATTATTAAATGCAATTGGATAATACATGGTGTACAAAAGTGTTATAGAGTAAAAAATTACAAAATCATATATTGTATATGTGTCAACAAAAATTATGTAGAAATTGTAATATAGTACTTGGAATTTTGTTTACCCAGTATGTAGGGGTATTCATGTCATTTCTGCCATTTAGTCCAAGTCCAGTCCACATACAACCAAACATCATCCCTGTGGACTATCCTTAAGTCCACAGTGTACAGTCCACACAACCAAACGCAGTCTGGACTTACTTAGTCCAGTCCAAACTAGTCCAGTCCATGTCCATCTGGACTTGAACTGGCAGTCCCCTGAACCAAACGGAGCCTAGTATTCTTCAAAGTCTCCAAAATCCCGGATTACTTCACTTCAGTGATATCATCGTTAGAAAATGGGCCTAGAAAAGTTGTAGAGGCCATGAGAGAAAGAAAAGCAGCACCCAATAGGCCCAATCCATGTACAGTCGGTGACGGTGTACATTTTTATATTAAATGAAACCCTGAAAAAGTGAAACTGAATGATTGATGTACAACCCAAGAACTGACCCTTCATTTTACTATGTTGGTTTGTCAGGTATAATGGTGGGACAGATGAAGGTACCTATACCTGACCAAGTATTTCAATGGAACTCTGCTGGGAAAGGAGGGGTTGTCATTGATACTGGGACAGTGATATTTAAGTTTCCTAAGGCAGCTTATGATGTCTTTAGAGATACTTTCATAGCACAAACTAAGCATCTTCCAAGAGCAAAAGGAATTTCTCTACTGGACACATGCTACAATCTTACTACAATACCCTCAGCAGTCTTCCCAAATGTGTCACTGCACTTCACTGGGGGACCAATTCTTATTCTCACGAACAAGGAACAACAACGTTCTAATCAAGGTGGAAGGTTCGGATATTTTTTGTCTTGCATTTGCACCCACTTCCGATGACTTTTCTATCCTTGGTAATATTGTGCAACAAAAAATCCAAATTACAATTGATCCAAGGAGTAGACGTATAGGATTTGGCCCTGAAACTTGTGCCTCCGGCGGACAACATGGCTGGACAAAATTTAGGAATGGGGGCACGAGACAGAACTCTGGTAACACTGTTCTACTTTGCACAATTTTAATATTATTTTATTACTTGCTTGTCTGAGATCAAAGCATTAGACTCCTAGTAGTACTAGTAGTAGTAGAAGAAGTGAATGCACAACCACATTAAGTACTAGTAGTAGTTATGGTATCCTAAGTTGTTGTACTTCTTTGTTTTCATGTAATGAAAAACTGATCTGGCCTTGCTCTTTATTTATATATAGACGCATGTTTACTTGAGGTATATGCTGGATACTGGGTTGTAACCTTTCCTAGATCGAATGCCCACATATGTAGCATGAAAGAATCATTAAAAGTATTCTTTCAAGTTTTAAACAGGCTTTGTAGACCAGTTTAGGTCCCTGCTCTTTATCTTAATAAGATTATAAGCTTCCATTAGTTGCCTTGGCAAACTACAACCAAGGACAAATTCAAGCTAAACTTCGTGGAAAATAAGACATATTTACCTTGATGCAAATCATTCCATTTTTACTAAACAAAAGAAGACGAAGATGGAGTTTGATCAAACTAAAATTTTATTCCGCCAATCTGTTAGTTTCTAAAACTCATCCACAAGTTGAACAAATACATCTGCCTCCAATGCAGTCATTATTTTTGCATTTAGGAGGACATTGGCCCCAATAACAGTCTCCGTCATACCGACATTGTATTCCATTTGGATTAGTGCCAAAAGAATCCATCACACCTTGGGTGGCTGCTTCACCAGCACTTTCCCTTGCATTTACCTCGATTATTGGTGTACCTGCAGCACAAGTTTAATAGTATGTTAATTATTTTTTGATAATTAAAAAATTAATAAATCACATCAATATTAAATACACATGAATTACTTACAGTAAGTAGCAATAAACAAAATTACGAGGAAGGAAGCCAGAGTAATTCTCCCCATTACGTTCCGGTGGTTGGACGCCCAATTGAAAATTTGTGATGTCAATTAGATAGACTAATGAACTGTATGTCATCAGGCTGTCCTCTGTATTTATAGAAGTGCGAGTAAATGACTATTAATATGGAATCGAGAGCATCCCGTGGGTGATTTGCAATAAACCATTTGACTTTTTAATGATTTCCCGTTAAATTTGTGGAAAAAAAAAGGATGAGAATATCTTGAATTGGAAAATCCTTGCATTCAATTCCTAATATTTTCTTGGCATTCTATACATGGGTGAAAATTATTTTTGCTTTGATTTGCTTTCTCTAAGCATGATTATTCCCGTGATTAGATTTTCTATTGACTTTTTCTAAAAGAATTTCCGTTAAATTTTGAGGTAATAAAAAAGAATGTGAAGATTTTGAATTTGACAATCCTAACATTCAATTCCGGATATTTTCTTGCATTCCAAGGGTGAATTTGTATTTTGATTACCACCTTGGTTTTGAATTTGACAATCCTAACATTCAATTCCGTATGGACCCGAGTAATTTTAAGATTTGGTCTGATTAATGGGACCGATCCTTCCAAACATTTATATTTACTATCCACAGTGAGCTTGTTTTCACCCAACTCCCAAGCCAATAAGTGAAAATTTTGTAATCATGATTATTATTTCAGTGATTAGAATTCCTCAATAATTGTTCCTGGGCCAATTTAGGTCCAAATTGGTTGGGCGGGGATGAGCCCAACTAGGCCTAGTTAGGCTCAAATGGGTTTTGGCCGAATTGGACCTAACTCGGATACCAACTACCTCCACTCAAAACGGAAGATCTTGGTTTTTATTAAACCCGGATAAGTGAAGCCTACTCTTACCCACCAACGTTGCCAACTCATGTCTAAGCAAACCCGAGCCCGCGAGGTGATCGAGATCGAGCCGAGCAATGACCTTATGTGTTGGACCCAACCCATACGTTTTACTTTCGCTTTAGAATGTAAAGCCCAATACTGTAAACTGTAAAAGTGTCTAATGTAAAAAGATTATGCAGGTTGAAAATTTGGAATTGAATGGTAGGATTTTTATATTCTAGATCTTCTCATCCTTTTTCACAAAAATTTAACGGAAAATTCATTAAAACTCAAAAAGAAGGGAATAATCATGTTTAACACAAATTTAATATTTTGCATTTTTTACACAAATTTAACACACTTTGACCTTAAAAAAGACTAATATACATGTGCAACTATTTATTTGGAAAACCAAATTGTATCTCCCATGGGACAGAGGGAATACTATGGACCTTTTAGTTGTAGCTCCTTATCCTACTTTGTTTACTTACTAGGGTGTGAGGGTTTGTGGCCTGCTTTTCATTAATTCCAGTAATCTAGCTAGTTGCTACCCATTGTTAATTAAAACAATAACGCTAGGGGCTAGAGCTACAAAGAGTTTTGAATTAAAAGAGTCTTACAAAACATATGTGACATTGCTCATTGGACAATTTTATTAACTTTTCACATCATTTTTTGTTTGTTTTATTATCCTAAAATTAGAATTGAGAAAAAATATACATACATTAATCCAAGACCACTACGAGGAAAAATATGTATTAGGCAGCTCTTTCAAATTTCTCTCCATTTCATTGATGCAACTATTCCATAATTAAGGAAAGTTTTCAAAACAAAAGAAAATGAAGTTTGATCGAAGTAAAGATTTTATTCCATTTGTTTATGAGAAAGACGACATACGGCCAGGATTAACAAAACTGACAAAAGCATCTGCCTCCCCAAGACAAGAATTACTGTGGCATTTTGGAGGACAACCGCCGTAATAACAGCCTTCGTTGAACCGACATTGTACAATTTTAATATTATTGTATTACTTGGCTTGTCTGAGATCAGAGCATTAAGATAGACGCATGTAATCTTTCCTTGGTCGAATGCCAACATATGTAGCATGAAAGACACATTAAAAGTTCCAGTTTGGTGGCAAAGCAGGTAGTCAGGCCTTTTTGATATCCCCCTGGTTCTTGACAGGTACACGCCGTTGGCATCAGCTTCAGCTCGCGGAATTTGTGAAGTGCCATCTATAGCATGCGAGAGTCTATCAAGACGTGGAGGAGACGATATTGGTAATAACCACCTGTCTGCTATCTTTGAATTATGAGTTGAGCATGATGCGGATGGCAAGATTACCTTTGTACTGTTTCTTTCCAATTATGTCATGTTTGTCACTGCATTATCTATGGTCCGTGTACTTGCTGTAGTTTCTAGTACTTTCGGTGATGGTAAGGGCATGCATTTTGGCCCGCTATTCATCAACCTCCCTGGAACATTTATGTAACTTTGTTTGCTCTGTGTACTGACTTCTATCCAGTGTATGAAACTGACGAATGAATTCTCCTTCCGACCAGAAAAAAAAAAAAGTACCAGTTTAGGTCCTTGCTCTTTATCTCTATTCTTATAAGATCATAAGCTTCCATTACTTGCCTTGGCCAACTACAACCAAGGACAAATTCCAGCTAAACTTCGTGCAAAATAAGGCACATTTATCTTGATGCAATTATTTCATTCTTTTAAACAGAAGAAGACGAAGATGGAGTTTAATCAAAGTAAAATTTTATTCCGCCAATCTATTAGTTTCTAAAATTCATCAACAACCCGAACAAATACATCTGCCTCCCACGCAGCCATTATTTGTGCATTTAGGAGGACATTGGCCCCAATAACAGTCTCCGTTGTCCCGACATTGTATTCCATTTGGATAAGTGCCAAACGAATCGGTCACACCTTGGATGGCTACTTCACCTGCAATTTCCCTTGCATTTACCTCAACTATTGGTGTACCTGCAGCACAATTTGGCATGTTAATTAATCACTTCGATATTTGAACCATCAATAATGTGTGTACATATCTGCATATATTTATTTTCTACTCACCGTATGATGCAGCCATCAAGATAATTACTACGAAGGAAGCTATCTTCAGTGCAGCTCTTTCCATCGCATTCTAGTTGAAAATCATCAGCAACAAAAAAAAAAATTGTGCTGGTAATGAGTTACACAAAGGGAGGGATTGGATGAAAACACATGTTTACACGCAGGTATTGTAATGTTCAAGCCGAATATCACATCCAACCCAAGTTTAACAAAGACCCACCAATCTATAACAAAGAGTCAAAGACCACATATACCTGAGCAAAAAGTATGTCTATCCTTTTTAATTTGTTTAATTGGTCCACAACTTTTGATGTAAAGAATTGAATTCGAGTATTCGCCAAACCAAATGCATGAACTCAAAAAGCAAACTGTAAAGGAAAGTGAATAATAGAAAAGAAAAAGTTCCACTCACGTCAGCAGAAAGGTAAACAATTTGTGTGAATGGCTGAAACTTGCTCATTGTGGGATTATATACAACACGTAATGAATTAGTATTTGTCAAAAAATTACTGCATATATTACAAGTAGAACATTCCCTATGTTGTTGCAGGCTCGATGAAGGGCAGAGACTACTGAGGTAGCACTGACTACATACAACAAATAATGAAATCACTCACTCCAGCAATGACAAAAAAATACCAGCAGCATCCTACTTCTCCTCCCAAGATAAAAAGCTAAATGCTTAGCTTACAGACTCATGCCACCAAACTATAACAAAGACCATGTTCAACAAGCACAAGATCTAAAATATATACCACCTTATGTACTAGATTTAGAGATTAGCATAAAAAAATACTAGCTAGATTTTAAGGCATAAACCAATGCTACGTACCAGGAGAGGATCCGAACAGAGAGCAAAGCAACAAACACAAAGGGGGTGAGATCTGGCGAGAGCAGTAACTAACCACCAGTAACTACACTAAGGATGTTTTAGTTGCAGCTCCTTATCCTACTTGCTATTTTTACTAGGGTCATGTGTGACTGTGAGCTGGCCAACCTCTGTGGTTATGTAATAATAGTTGTTAGGTACGTTTGGGCCGCGATTATGTATAACAAATTGGTTATTTTTCTGTAACACGGGCTTCGCCCCAATTCATTCACCAAAAGAAAACAAACAAAGACTGGTCTTTGCATGTAGGAGGACATCTGCCCCAATAACAGTCTCCGTCGATCCGACATTGTATTCCATTCGGATTAGTGCCAAACGAATCAATCACAACTTGGGTGGCTAAATTCACCAGTAAAGAGTCAAATGGTTTAAGAAAAAGGATGTGATGGTTTTGAATTTGACAATCCTAACATTTAATTCCGGATCTTTTACTNTGAAACGCCCCGACCCGTATTTACCGTACACAGTAAACACGTGCCGGAACTGTGACAACCCAGCCCAACAAGTCCAAGCATACAGTGTATACTACAATAACTCGGCCCAACGGCCCAAAACAATAAAGCATCATAAGTAACAAATCCGGCCCAATGGCCCAATAATTGCGAAGACAAGGCACAGCGGAAGACTTTAAATAACTAACACTGTATGCGACACATGCAACCTATGGATCCAAGCCCGTCCAAGGGATACGCTTCAGCTCGCCCGGTACGTTCCTGCACTACATACAACTCATCCTACGGGATGAAACCCCGCAGGCGAGGGGTGAGTCCGAAACGCTCACCGACGAAAGATAAACAGAGATATATTCAACCATGATACTTTCGAAATAATCACATCAATCACAACAATAAGCACAAACAATCTCAACACAAGGAAACCACTATAACATTTATACCAAGACCAAAAGAAAACTATCTCAAACATCATAACAGTGAAATACAACTCAAACAACACAACGAAGGAAACCAATACAAGCAACACGACAGAGGAATCTACTGAATCATATCAAGCACATCATAATCAATACTGTACCAAGACCCAAGGATTACGTATTAATTTTTATTACCAATTTTATCTTCCGGGCCCCGTCACTGGACAAGCTAGGGTCGTACCTGGTTATTAACTAATTCTGGATGCCAGGCCCCACCACAATCCGGGATCAACATCCCAATATCTCAAATCCGGGGTCAACACCCCAATATCACAAATCCGGGATCAACATCCCAATATCTCAAATCCGGGGTCAACACCCCAACCAACAAACCCTCTGGCAAGACACCACAGAACTAGTCTCTAACCATCTAGTCGTACCACTACTTTCCAGGTGACAAATATATCATCAACTCAATTTTCCAGTTCAATCCATTACTCTTTCATCATTTTTCTCAATTTCTATTATCCCAGATTAATCCACATTTCATTCAACCAACAATCACCAATCTTTCACACTAAACAGTCCAACAAAATTTCCATCACAGCATATGCAAAGCTATCACATTTCTACAGCAGCATCAACAATTCCACAGCAATCATGTAACAGTCAACAATTATTCTAGCAGATCAATCTAGCAACAGATTACACAAACAACTAAGGAACAAGCACAGCATTACGGGCACATATCAGGGTTTATCTATCCTCACCTGGTATGTCTCTGAAACTTCTATCCAGTCATATCCCGATACCCTATACGTACATATAGGAACAAAATAATCACTTATAATGCACAATAAAATGATTATGCATGATACCGGTTTAGAAATCGTTATACGGCTTGCCTTATCCAATTTCTTTATTATGAAATTAACCTCTTTATTCACTATACCATTTATACTTAATTTCAAATTATAGACCGAAACCGAGTTTCCTATCGATATTCTAATTATTCTTAATTTTAAATTAAAACCAATTCCAAACGTTCAAGCCGATATCCCGGCTTTCTAGCCCTTTGTCGATAAGGGATAACATAAACATTTTAAAATACATGTATATATACGTATATTTATACATAATCGATACTAGATTATACGTATATAGTAGGTGACTCCCATTTTACCATATAAATATTTGTGTGATAAATAAAATTGTAACTTCTTTATTTAGCTAAACATAATTTAGTAAGATACGTATATATAATCATTTATACACATGTGCTTATTATTCATAGGTATTCATATTTTTATTTTTAGTTTACATTTGACATTTAAATCAAGTAAATAAGTATAATTGGGCCTTTAATTATTAAGAGTCCACATATAAATTA
>JAKUCV010002597.1:0-32916 GCA_028386065.3 Turnera subulata | reverse complement strand
TCGATGTTTTGAGTGCTTGAACTCCAAACCATTTGGCAGAGTCTCAAAAACATCGATGTTGGACACTACAACATCGATGTTTTGAGTACCCTGAAAGTTCAAAATTTGGCAGTAGCATAATAACATCGATGTTGGATTAGAACATCGATGTTTGAACTTCTTGAACCCTATAACATCGATGTTGTAAAAACAAACATCGATGTTATTTGAGTTCTGGAAATTCATTCAGTTTGGCCGAAGTGAAATAACATCGATGTTGTCACTTACAACATCGATGTTGTTACTTACAACATCGATGTTGTTGAGCACCTACATGAGAACATCGATGTTTTGTCACACAACATCGATGTTATGAAGATTCTGCCGATTCTAGCTTCATCTAAACATCGATGTTGCTCACACAACATCGATGTTATGAAGGTTCGGCCAATCCTCAAGCCATGCCAACATCGATGTTGGTCACACCAACATCGATGTTTTGGCCATACAACCCTTGAACGAGAATCGTTCAAAACACAAACCGACACTCGGTTTCCTTAATCGAACTCTTCGATCTACTACCATAAACACCTTAATTGATATCTCATACCAATCAAGCGCTTCTTGTCAAAACACTTCTGACAAATCAACATGCATATCTCATATACTCAATTGAACACAATATGGCATGATCATGCTATATCACATAAAACATATCATGCATATTTACTCAAAACATACCAAACCTATGCACATATTTGCATGGCATATCATATATACCAAAACAAAACTTAGCATATCTTTTGATAACCACAAAACACATCATGTTCAAAATCACCTAGCATATCACATATACAAGTTGATTCCTACACTTGCTTAGATGATCATATCACATATGCATCATTTACATGGTTTAAGAGCGTCACAAGTTGCTCCGCTACCACTGTAAGTTTCCCTAGGCTATATGACATTCATATAGAAGCAAAAGATGCAGCGGAAGACAAGGGAAACAACCAAGAACACATGTGAAGCTAGTAAACCGTATAATAATTTTTACATACCTGTAAGGTTAAGATCTTTCACCTAACTTGTGTATGGAATCAGTAAGAGCAAGAAGAAGACCTGCTCCTCTACGGTATCCACACGAACCGTGATAGCTTGGAGTCGTCCCACGAAACAAGCTTCGAGCTCCCCGGGTTGGTGTGCTAGCAACAAAAACCGGGGCTGTGTGTAAGGTGTGTTTTTGGCTCTTCCTTTCTTTCACAAAGAAGAAGAGATGGTGGTCTATGTGTGTGGACAGAAAAATAAGCACAAGGCAGGAGAGGGGAGCAGCAAAAACGTCAAGCAACAGCCAAGCAAGGTGGTGAATGATCTGATCATTCAAAACCAAGTGGAGACACAAGATAGTGCAAGTAATGGCCTACCATCTTTGGCCCATCACCCACTAAATCATGTCTTAGACAAGATAATGCTGCTCCCATCATTCTTTCCAACACAACACACACAACATTCCACTCATGTCTGATCAATAATTATTGATCCAAAACCGGCCCTGGTTCAACCATGGTCCAACCACGGTCCAACCACACCCGGTCCAACCATGGTCCAACCACGGTTCGACCATCTGCTCGAATCATCGGTTCTATGTATGTGACCCTGTAGGCACTTGTAACGTCCGGCAATGATTGTAAAATCTCATTTTACAATCATAAACAAAGAGCGGCGTCTAGCAACACATCATTGCTACCCGAACGACAAGATCAGAATTGATTCACTATGCCTCGGAATATGTCATCGTCCCTTCGTCCCATTATCAAGATTAGACCGAGACATGGAAACGTCAATCTCGTATATGTCTAATCTCGGTTTCTTGATCCTCGAGTTAACTGTATAAAACGGATACCCGTGATATCATCATATCACCTTATCCGAGCATGGCCATGCATTTAACAGTTCAACTCTATCAAGAAGCCTACTCGATAATATACCTGTTGTATAGGTCGGACGAATCCCCTCTTGATCAATCAAAACCCACTACATACTAGGCATATACCCAATGATTACCCTTATGTCCACCCAGTTACGGATGACTAGGAATAATACCAAAGTACATGATTCATATGTTGGATACCTTGATGATCTCAAGTCGGAGGACAATACATCTATAAGAAACGCTATCGACATACATATAACGTTCCATGTAGCGTTCTTATGTGGGTCGGTCCGGTCAACAAGATCCCCATCTTGTACCCGTATGTAGAATTCGTAACTCATACAATCCTCAACATACGCTAGTCTTATTTTATTATTACAACCCAACCATAATAATAAACGACTAGGGACTTTTAAGAATATACATATCAAATACATATACACTAGGGTTATATATATGTGCAAGCGATTATCTCATAATCATATATATAGGCATAACCTCAAATATGTATACATGAATACAATCATCCATAGATTGGCTTTTGGGCATATTACTAACAATTTTGCACTTTAGATTCTGATGACACCTGCTCACTCAGGTGTTTTGTTGTTCGTATGTGCTGCCTTGGGCGTTATTGTGGCCATTATGTTGTATTAATTCACTTATTTGCATCCTTTTCTTAATTTGGCTTATCGTGATTGCCGTGCTTTTTGCCCTTATCTAGGATTTGAGCTTTTTCTTAGTTTACCCTTACTGAGATTACGCACAAATTTTGCATTTTTCTTGATTTTATGCTCACTTAAGTCCTTCCGACTTTGGATTTGTGAGGTCTCTCCCTCTTTCTTAACTCATTTGACTCACGGCCTTGACCCCTCTATGGATCATTTAGGTACTCTAAAGCGGCCCGGTCGCTTTTTGGGTACCGGTTGGCCTGTGGTCTTTGGTCCTTTTTGTGGACATCTGTTTTATAGACTCTTTGGTCTTTGGCCACCTCACGGGCCTATATTGGGACTTAGGTTGTCATCTTGACCCTTTTTAGGTCCTTTATTTTGCCACCTCACGGGCATCATTTCATTCCCTCAAGCGATCTACATCGCTTTGAGGCTGGCTTATCTTTATACAAGACTCTTATGACATGCAATGTGTGGTGCAAAACTTAGTTGTATGAAACTACATGAACCCTAAATGCCTATATGAATAGAAAAAGTAAAATATCATACTCACACTGATTTCTCTCAAGGGCTCCAAGCCTCATTTCATTCATCACCTTGATTCAAGTATTTACGTAGGCTTTTCTGATTGCGCCTTTCATTCATTCATAGAAAAACTTTCAAAGACCCTTCAATGAGTCTTGCATATGAAACAACTTCAAATGGTCAGAGTTCTATGCGTGTGGAAGCAGCTTCCCGCTTGCCCCCTCCAAATGGTAGGACCCTGAGGTTATCACCCTTGCAACCTTGAAGGGGTCGTCCCATTTTGGATCAAGCTTCCCTTTTTTGGTCTGTCTTGTTGCTTCTTCTATCCTGAGGACATAATCTCCTACTTTAAAGGTTCTATTTTTCACCTTGTTATTATGGTACCTTTTTGCTTTAATCTTGGGCAGAATGGCCCTCTAGTGTGCCTGATCCCTGGCTTCTTTGAGAAGATTCAACTCATCTCTCACCATCTCATCATTTTCTGCTTGATCGAACCTTGTGTTCTTGCTGTTTTGAATTTCATTTCCACCGGGCTTACTGCCTCCACACCATAAACCATCCGGCGCTTTCCCTGTTGTGGTTCACTCAGTGACCATATAGGCCCACAGCACATCCTCCATTTCTTCCAGCTAATTGCCTTTCGTCTCCCTAATTTTCTTTTTGATCCCTTTTAGGATAATCCTATTTTCCACCTCTGTTTGGCCATTAGTCTGTGGATGGTTGATAAAGGAAAATTTTAGTTTCGCCTCAAATTCCTCGTAAAACTCCCTGAGTTTTCTGCTACCAAATTGGGGACTGTTATCAGTTATAATGGCACAGGAAACTCCAAACATCCCAAAGATGTTCCTTTTAAGGAATGTAATCACCTTTTCTGTCGTGGTTTTCTCTTGAGCTACTGCTTCCACCCACTTGGTGAAGTAGTCTACATATACTAGGGCGTATTTCCTGCGACCCTTTGCTACTAGAAAAGGACCCAGAACATCCATTCCCATTGAGCAAATGGCCAGGGAGAATCAATATGGTTCCTCAATGATGATGGGCTCCTTGCAACCCTGCCATGAATCTAACATGGAATACATTTCTTTACTAGGTCCTAGGAATCTGCCATAATTGAAGGCCAGAAGTAACCACTTCTTATTTCCCTTCTTGGCAACGGTCGAGCCCCTGCATGCATTCCACAAATACCATGATGAATTTCTTACAGCACCTCCTGCCCCTCAGCCTCAGTCAGGCATCTCAGCAATGTGCTTCCGGAACATCTTCTGTACAGCTGCTTTTTCGTCCCAAGTGTAATTTGTCGACTTTTCGGAATAACATCTGACCCTTTTCTGGTTCCTTTGGTACCCTCACTTCTTCGAGGTACTGCCTGGATGGATCCATCCACATTTCCTTGGCCTCCACTATCATCAATACCTTGTTGGCCTCTGTAGAGGGCCTGTCAATTCCTTCAATCAGCACCTCCTCTAGTAATTCAATGCCCTCAAGCATGAGCAATTTGGATAGGGCATCAGCTTTCTGATTTTGGTCCCTTGGCACATGCACCAGAGACACTTCCAAGCCTCCTTGTTTTATTTCCTCGATCAGGTCCCTCATCAACATCGAATATTTCATCAAGTGGGTTCCTTTTACCCAAAATACACATGTGATCTTGGCGACCACCAGTTATGAATCAAAAGCAGACCTCTAGCTTTCCAATCCCTATTTCCTTCGCCAATTTTAATCCAACCCACAGTGCCTCATACTCGGCTTGGTTGTTTGTAGCTTCGAAGTTCAATTCCACGGCATACCTTATTGTATCTCCGTAAGGACTTTCAAGGAGGACTCCTGCTTCAGCACCCTCCTTGCTATTGGAACCATTAACAAAAAGCTTCCGGACCCCCTGGGTTTGTTCCCTAGGTTCTTTTTGGGGACAAATCCCTTCTGCCCATTGGAAATTCCTCGCCTTCCCCAGTACCTCGAGGAAGGGTAACTCTTTGTCTCCAACCTTGAAGATAAATCTCTTGAGGATTGTCAACCTACCAGCTAACCTTTGCACCTCCTTTACCATTCCTAGAGACCTCATATCCAGCAAAGCCCTTACTTTTTTATTGTTTGGTTGAATTCCTTCCTTGCTCACTTGTCAAAAAGGAGCAATTAGCAGGCTTCAATTTCATTTTGTACCTTTTTAGCACCTCGAAGATCTCTCTCAGATTCGTAATGTGCTGCTCAAAAGTTTTTCTCTTCATCAGAATATCATCAACATATGCTTCCATGTTCCTTCCCAACAAAGCTGAGAAGATCATATTGACCAAATGCTGGTGGGATGCGCTAGCATTCTTCAGGCCGAATGCATAACAATGTAGCAGTAAGTGGCCTTATCAGTGATGAATGAGGTTTTCTCCTGATCGTCCTTATGTAAGAGTATCTGATGGTACCCAGAATTTGCATCCAATGAACTAAAATACTCGTACCCTGCAACAACATCCACCAGTTGATTAATGTTGGGGAGGGAATAACAATCTTTTGGGCAGGCCTTATTTAGGTTAGTGAAATCCACACACATGCACCACTTTTCAACCTAGAAATAAACATCAGGTTCCCATTCACTTATCATTTTTATGAATTTCGGGATAACTCTTTCCGTCTACTGTGATCATCAACTCCTCTTCTACAGGAACTTTGCCATGTGTTTGGCATGGACGCCTTAGTAGGGCTTTTTTATACTTTTGATACTTGCATTTTCTTTGGAAGGTCTCTGAATTTTTCCCCCTTTCCCTTTTTTTTGTTGCCTCCAATGAGCTTGTGTTTTCTTTCACGGTTGCTCTGCGTTCCATCTGCCTCGACCCTGTGCTAGCATGTCCTAATGTGCCAATTTAGGGTTCTGGGTGTGCGTTCTGCATCCCTTCATTTTTTCTCTTGGAGGCAGACCTGACTAAGGTGAACCACATCCACCCTTTATGGTCCTCGCTCCTCGCTCTTTAGGTTGAGCATCAACTCCTTGCCCTTACTCTTTTGCGTCGATTTGAACTTTCCTCCTTCTGAAGCGTTATTTATTTCCACTTCTTTTCAAGAAGTAGGGACTTGCGAGGGTGTCTTTTAGAGCTGAGCCATAAAGACGTCTTCCCTTTAGGTGTGGCAATAGTTGGAGCCATGAATGGCGTCGTTTTGCTTCATGAAATTTCCTCATGAATAAACAGCCCCTTTGGAGCAAGTTGTTCCTACAATCATCTTTATAGAGTTATTCTCAAATTGGTTTGGGAGTTCCACCTCCTCCTTTAAATTTGCACTCTTAAGGTAACCTGATTGCTCTCTAGGCAAAGTACTCTTACAGATATTAGCATTCAAATCATTCATATTGACATCTTTCTTTAAAAGAGGCATGTAATCATGAATCCAATAATCATATATACTCAACAAATATCATGTGAAATGATTAATTATAACAATGTCAACCATTAGCATATGAAACAATTTTATAAGTATTACTAATAAAGAGAATAGAAATCTTAGCTTCACGGGTCTGCTAGAAGCCTTGGTCCATAAGTCATTCAAGAGTAATGGGTTGCTCGTCCAGTCAGGGTTTAGCCTGCTGCTTGTGCCAAAACATCAAAGTCCATGTAGGGTCCAGCACTCTTTGTGACGGCTCGCTCAATTACTTCGACTCTAGATCTTGCCATTTCTCTGAACAATACTCCTTAATGGGTATGTGTATTTCAACGATCATGTCGCTTTTGATCATTTTCCTTATATTTGGTCATTGTCCTCACGTTTATCGAAGGTATCATTGAGGTTATTTTCGGCATTAGCCTTCCTTTTAGGGTTCTCTATGAGTTTCCTGCTGGCGGACAGCCGAGGGAGTGTTGTCGGACCACTGATCTCTTAGGGATCAGGGTTTTGCTTGTTTAACTCCAATCTGCCATCTCTTTTGGATGTGCTTTCTGCACCCTTTTAATGTTCTCTTTTGGTGTGCTTTCTGCACCCTTTATGTTTATTTTTTAGTGTGCCTTTTGCACTTCTTTGATGTTCTCTTTTTGGAGGAAGACCTTAATGAGAGTGAAGCTTAGGGTCCCATCACTTTGTTCTTTAGGCTCGAGCATTAGTTTATTGCCTTTGTTCATCGGGGTCGACTTGACCCTGTCATCTTGCTCTTATAAAGGATTCTTCCTGATGCTTCTACATAGGTTCCCGAAAATTCACTCCAGTGTCCTTTCTAGGTGTGCATTCTGCACTCTCTTTTTTTTTTTTCTTGGAGGAAGACCCTACTTGAGGTTGAATTTCAAGGGTCCCGTCTCCTTGTTCTTTTAAGCTTGAGCATTAGCTCTTGTTTTTTTGGGGTTTACTAGACTGTATTGTTCAACTCTAATGAGGGTTCCTGTAGCTTTCGCACAGGTACCTACCAGCTTTATTCCAGCGTCTCTCCTGGGTGTGCTTTTTGCACCCCTTTATATTTTATTTTTGGAGGAAGACCTTACCGAGGATGATTCCCAGTGGTCCCATCTCCTCAAGCTCTCGCCTTTTCTCCTCTATCGTCCATGCACCTAGTACGGTGTTCTTTCTCGGTCCTCCGCCTCCTCCAGAGGCCTTTTTTCGACTTGCTTGGGAGTTTAGCACTCCTATAGAATCTTGGCTGCTCCTCGAGCAGGGTTCCCTCAGTGTTTTGACCACTGTTGGCATTCCTCCACAAAAAGGAAAGACTTAATTAGCATGAATAGACATATATTCAACAAACATCACCCAAGCCAATATCATTGTAAAGATATAAAACTATTTAGACATCAGCATAAACTAAAAAGGATATTTTTTGGGCCTATAGGCCTTGGAAGGTGATGGGTAGCTGGACCAGTGTAGGTTCAAACAGCTTCCGACTGGATCTGCTCGCCATCCCTTTTTCTACTTCTTTTCCACGGGTAGCTCCCTTTGCAGCTTCCATCTCACACGCTGGAGGTTGCCTTCGTCACAACACAGGTTATGTTGCTCTTCCAACGACCGGCGACGGTGAATCGAGCATGGATAATGACGTCCATAGCTGTGACTCCTTAGATCTCCAGGGATCTCGGTTGGTTCTCATTGGGTGAGCCTCGAATCTGGTCATATCTTGCTCCCCTCGCCTACATCTAGTCGGGTCAGCATAGATCTATCTGGATTTGGGTAGATCTAGCTCGGATCTAGATAGATCTAGTTTGAATCTCACCGGAACAGACTTCTTCCCCTCTGACAAGTGCGGTGAGGTATGGTGGATGCACCTTGATCGAACTCTGTTTTCACACTTTTCGGCCACTGATTGGCTGCTGAAGACTAGATCTGGTCTTGATTTGTCATTCTCCTCCCCTCCACGTTAGATCTTGTTAGATCTAACTCGGATCTTGTTGGATCTGGCCTGGACCCTTGTGGATCCAGCATTCCCGGAGCTGGATTTGCTCATCTTTGGATGAAGACTTGATGTATATGGATGGAATGAGCTTTTGATGGATTATTGAGCTTAGCTTTTAGTTTGATTCCCACAGACGGCGCCACTTGATATGACCAAGAAATTTGTAAAGGAAATCTAAACAAAAAGCTTGGAATCAATGGTAAAGATTGGATTTTTATTAAGGAAGCTCTGAGGGTTACTAGAGGGAGGAGGAGAGTACAAGGGAGAAAAAAGTAATTTTTATTTCTAGGTTACCATAAATCTCCCTCTTGTTTTTCTCTGCCTATTCTATATATACTATGTGAGTATGATGCCCCAAAATCGGATGGTTATCCTTTACCCTTATCTACTTGATCTAACGGTGCTGGACAGTTCAGGGTTCCCATGTGGACAACTGTAGGGTTCCGTACTTGTACCCTCGTGGACAGCTGTCAAGTGCCACGTATTCTTCTAGATTATTCCATATTTCGGGCTAGACTCTGTTACATTCCCTTTGGGCTTACTCTTCTATAGGGCCCTTTTTCGTAGATTGGGCTTGGCTATATCAAACATATCGGGATTTTTGGGGTCCTCTTCTTTTGTGTTTTGGCCAATTTGGTATCCATTTTTTATTTGGTCGATCGTGTTCCCCGACATTTTTTGGGCAACCTATTTTTGATCTCCTGGTCAGGTATTTGCTGACGTGGTGGGCTGTCTAGATTTGAGATTTAGAAGATGTTCCAAAACGACGTCATCTCGTGCCAAAATGATGCTGTTTTTGTATTTTGCAGTGACACATTGGATCCATATGCCAATGTGGGTCCAACACACTATCTAGACGGTTATTAATTATTTGATCCAACCTATCTTAAAACTCGACCCGAACCCAATTTGGATTAAAATTAGTTGTTTATTAATAGATAAACAATAATAAATATAACTTTATTTATTTATATTAATCCAGACTCTTTAACTTTATGTCTTGTTATAAAAATAAAAATCATATTTTTCCTATAATTTTGTCCTTAATCATTTTTAAAGAACCATATCTAACAACATAAATTTTATTATTCTCCATTTTAACTAATATTTTTAAAAAATGTTGATTCTCGTGATGGTTTTTTAGTTTGTATTAGTTAATTTAGAAAAATAAATGATACCATTAGCCACCACCATCAAGTACTAGAAAAGAAAAGAAGCAAAAGCAAAGAAGAAACTAATAACCCCGAAGCCAATCGTCACCAACAACGACAATGCCACCATTAAAACAACGGCACCAAAAGTGAATCCATTTCATACCACTCGAAAACCACCATGCCGAGCACATCAACCCCACCTGCAACCCCAAAGCCAAAAGTTTGTTTGTACCAAAATCCAAAATTGTAGATTGTGGACTTTTATATTTTATTAATTTGGACTTCTAAAATATTTTAATCCAAGGCTAATGAGATGATTTAATTTTAGGCTTAAAGTGATTTTTAAGTTTAATTCGTAAATATGGACATTCACAAGAGTCTGGTCCAGTAAACTCAGTCCTTGCAGCTCACTTTTAGTTTTGATTTTCGTGAAAAATAAAATTAAATTTACCTTTTGTAGGAAACTTGAGTTTATGGCAGAAAAGAGTTGAAAGGAGGTGATTTTGGATTAATTCGAGTATATTAATGTTAATTGGAGTGATTAACAGGAGTATCCAGCAAGAATGGAGTAATCTTAAGCCTGACAGCTTTAATTCCACGTTGAAAATCAATCAGACCATAAATTAATGACAATTAGGAGCTGAAAAAGGAAGGAAAGTCAAAAGGACGTGCTATAGTAAAAATGACGGGCAGGCGTGGCGGTCACCATGGGAGCCAAGACCGCCGCTGCCGGCGGTCATCACGCGATGCCCGCCCGGCAGTGGCGGTCATGGACTCTTGGAACGCGCTTTTCCCTGATTTTTGGGCCGTTAATCAAATTACATGCATCATGGACCTAATTTTAAGCCAGACTCCCATCAATAATGAAGTCCACGAGCTATACACTCCCTGAACTCTGTAAATAGAGCTTCCCACTCACTCTAAAAGGAGGCCATCATGAGCTATTAGGCTAAATCACTTATATTCTATTAAGCTTAGAAAAGCTTGGGGAAACTCTATTTCTCCAAACTTTCAAATACTCTTTTCTACTGTTATTCTGGCAATTTTCTTGTGAAGTATAGCATTTACAAACACCCAGCAAGGAAGAATCAAGAAGAAATCAAGGTGAAGTTTAGAAGTAGAAAAGAATTGAGGTTAGGGAGAAACCCAAATCATGGAGCTAGAGGAGGGCTACAAGAGGTAACACTTGATCCTTTTTATTCTTTTTTGTTGATGTTTTGATGACTTATTTGTTGCTGACATGATGTGATTTTTGACTGAAAAACTATAAGAACTACGTGGGCTTTGAACCCGGTCGTCGGGGTACGTAGGTGGTTTCTAATGGTGGAGACTCAAGTCCAAATATATTTATTTTCCAGTTTCGTTTTTAGAATTAGGTTTAATTTTTTTTTTTCTGTGGATTTTGTTTCCACACTTGGACACTCAAACAAGTGTGAACACCCAAATTTGACCCACGAATTTGCCACAAAAATTAGGTTCTAAACATGTTCGAACTTAGGGTTAATGAGATGATTTGATCCTAGAAGTAATGCACGTCAGGAATTTATTTTAGTGGAAATAATACATTTTGGTATTTGTGCCTTTGTATATTGGAATAGTAGGATTAATGAGATGATTTAATCTTAGGGTAAAATATATAATAAGGTTTATTTACACTGAAATGTGTTTATTCCTTATATCTATCTTTAATCCAATTTTAATGAGATGATTTATCTTTGGGTTGAGGATGGGTCTAAGGGCCCAAATTAATTAAGTCTCCAGAGTTTAATTAGCCCACAAACACTTTACTTACAGACTAATTTTGGTTCTGATTTTCGTGGAAAATCATAATCAAATCACCCTTTAATTGGTAAATGTGTTTTTGGTGTGATTTTGCTTAAAATGAGTGTTAATGTGTAATCAATCAGTTATGGAATGATTTTGAGGAGTAGTAATCAAGTAATTGAGTGATTCTGGGTTGATTAGGGGTTGATTACGCTGTAAGATGAAATCAGGGCTGAGTTAAAGGGATTGGGGGTTCGAAAATGACGTGGGGTGACCGGCAGTCATCTCGCGACGACCGCCAGGTGCTGGCGGTCATCCTCACATGACCGCCGGCACTGGGGGTCATCCAAAGGATAACCGCGGGCAGCGGCAGTCATAGGTGCCCAGATCCCCCGATTTTCTCCGATTTTGTTTCTAATTCAATCCTACGCAGTTTTGGACCTGATTTTCGGGCATAATCTTCACCATTAAGCAGGTCCACGCTCCTAGGCTTCCCAGAGCACTATAAATAGGACTCCTCACACACATTTCAGAGGGGCAATCTCTCAATACACACACACCTCCCATAAGCTTTGTTTCTTTGGAGAAACTCTACTTCTCCAAGCCTAGAAACACTTTTAGGGCAGAAACTCTGGAGGAATTTCGTGAAAAAGCATCAAGAAGAAAGCCAGCAAGAGAAGATCAAAAGGATGGAGCCACCAAAAGAAATTCGAGGTCAAGAAGGTGTGGAATTCGAATAGAAGGACCTCATGCAAAAAAGCCTCAGAAAATAATTCATATCACGAGTTCTAGAAGTCGGATTGCTGTGGTCTTAGACTCCCTGGAGAGCTAAGAGGGAGAGCCACAGCGTTTCTGTTGGAACAAGAAGCTGAATCAGCCATTTGTTTTCTCCAAAATCCAGCAGAAGAGGACCATAGTTTCTGTCCAACAACCAAGCTAAGTGTTCTAACCCTTTTTATTACGCACTTTACTGATTGGTGCTTGCTGGTTATTCGATGATGTTTTTGTGGATTATGTGATTGCTGTGATGCCACGTCAAGAACTACATGGGCTTTGAACCCGGTCGCCGGGGTACGTAGGTGGTCTCTAGTGGTGGAGACTCAAGCCCAAATGTTTTTATTTTCCCTTTTTGTTCTGTATCTTCTTCTCCTACCCCTACAATTCAATTTTGTGATTTTTATGTGATTCGTTTCCACACTTGCACACCTGCACAAGGCACATATAATTTCTTCAATTGCACAAGGTTTTGACCCAACACGGATTGGTGCCTAACACCTTCCCATCCGTTACGAACCCACGATCCAATGTTTTTGGTTCGCCATGACCATGTATCGTAAAGGAGTCATATGAAGGTTTTTCCCAAGTTTTGCTCTTAATAAAACTTGGGTGGCGACTCCAATGACATGGGATTGACCCGAGGAAGAAGGTGAGTAGGTCAGCCAATTCCCTAGCGGCAATCTTTAGCCCGCAACCAGCTGTATACCTTGAGCATCTCATGCATATTGAATCAATAAGTGGTATGTGCATTTTTTTTAGTGTGGTTATTATTGTGGATTCTTGTATGTGTAAATAGAGTGTTTTTATTTTGATAAATTAGAAAAATCTACAAAAAAATATGTAGGAAATTGTATAGTAGAAAAAAAATTTCGATGGGCCCGCCCCGCACCGGCAAAGGGCGCTGCCCCTTGACTCCGCCCGCTAACCGGCTAGCAGGACCGCCGTGCTAACTCTGCGTAGGGTGCTACATCGCGTGGTGTGAACTGATGAGTCTAGGAAAGGAACCTTAAGGGAGTGAGTATACATGCTTAAGCCGTTACTAGATTTTTGATGTTGTTTCCCAGTCGGCACATATGTTCGGTCGGTCTACCTTGTTTTAGAGAATTAAAATTTGCATACATTGGGCATTGCATCACATTTTTTTCAAAACATAAAACACATATTCGAGCTAGGGTGTGTCACTTTTTCAATTCCTCATTTTTTGGGCTTGAGTCTCGAAAGAAAGAAAAAGGAGGAGATATTTTGAAAAAACAATGAAACATGATTTGTGAGTGTATTCCATCACACTTTCCCACCGTTTTCAAATGTCTTGAGAGAAAACAAAGCTTGAGTCTCGGATTCCTAATGACCATGGACCCTATTATTAGAATTCAATTCTTAGGACACTAGGGGTGGGTAGTGCCTTAGTTGGAAGGAAATGGTGAAGATATTAGGGATGAGGGATATATCATAAGGCATTGAATCTTAGTAGACGGGGAGATGGGGAAGACATTGGAAGTCATGAAGGTATCCTGAGGTTGATGGTGAAAAGAAGGCAGAGATAGTGGTGAAGCATCAACTTAAGATACCAAGGTGACTTTGGACCTTCTCGTGAGGGGAGATGTAAGCCCCAATATTTATGGTAGAAAAGGTGGGATGAGGTGATCTAACTAGGCCTTCTTTAAAGACATAGAGATAGGCCCCAGTTATTACTTGTGAATCAAGCCGATGATCCAAGATGAGAAGTTAAGATGAGGAATCGAACTGAAAAGCCAAGTTGAGGAGCCCGGGTAAGAAATTGAGGAAGAAGAACTATACGATGAGAAGCCAAGTTGATGAGGCAAGCCGAGGGATTATACTTACAACTCGGATTGATGAGCAAAGATAGAGTATCGGGTAAAGACATTGTCATTGGGCCTTCTTGTGAGAGGAGATGTAAGCCCCGATATTTATGGCCAAAGAAGTAAGATGGGATGACCTGGTTGGGCCTTCTCGTGAGAGGAGATGTAAGCCCTAATACCTACTGAGAGAGGTGAAATGAGGTGACCTGATTGGACCTTGCTCAAGGACGACAATGTAAGCCCCGACTTTTTACCTATGAACCGAGTTGATGAGCCAAGGTGAGAAGCTAAAAGAAGAGCCATACGGTTAGGGACCAAACTGTCAAGTCAAGCCGATGATCTAAATTGAGGGACCAAGTGGGGTAGTCAAGTCGAGTTGTCAAGTTGCAGCGCCAAGCGGGGAAGCCATGGAACCGGGATGCAAAGCTGAGTTGAGCTAATGGGGTTTGAGTATACAAGCTGAGACAAGATAAGGGGTCTTCTAATGGGTAAAAATGTAAATCCAACCTTGGGGAGGAACAGACATGCGTCATAATTTTCAGGAGGGAGGAATGATGATGGGCAATGGAATGACCATAGGGTGTGAATGATGAAAGGGGTGATGGGAGCAATGACAAGGCGGTGCTGACGTGGGGGCAATGAGATGAGGCAATAGGAGCGATACATTCCAAGAGACCACTCAATAGCATTGGGGGGTAGATGTGAACTACAAGTGTGGGGGAAGTTGAGTAGAGACCACGGGTCAAATTATTAAGCATGGGTAGGACGATGACCAAGAACAGGGAGAGGCAGTGCAGTTGCACTTTAGAGTCTAGAGGTGGAGTCAAGTCAGAAAGGGACAATGGTTAAATTCTATGTCCAACAATCAACATTTGTACTTTAATTTTTCACAAAAGGAATAAGACTCTATTTTCCTTATCTTTTGTGTATATGGGGGAAGCTGTGCATGACTTCATGATATTCCATTGGATCAATCTAGGGGACCACAAAATGAACTATGAAGACCTGATTCTGTGAATGTAATCCCAAACACCTACCTTAACCCACTTCCCAAACACTTGTTAACACAGACCTTTCAACACATACCCGCACTAGCCTTCAAACACTTACCTGATTTGACCCTTGAACACCTATCAAGCCCAACATCCATGTTAACCCCATCACATCTCCTTTGAACACTTGTCTAGAAGAGTTGCTTCCCAAAGATGAATCTATTTTCCAAAAGAGTCCTATTCAAGTGCACTTGTTCAAAAAGGTCACTCTCCTTGGGAAAAATAAAAGGAAAAAAAAAGAAAAAAAAAGAAAAAAAAAGAAAGAAAGGAGAAACGAGGAAAGGGAGGTGACCCTCAGTGCTTGAACAATTCATCATCCATTTCATGAAATTGGGAAGAAGAAATCATAATGAAGAAGACAAGTGTTCCCCTGCTACCTTTGGCCTCCCACTAAACACCATTCTGTCAAGTACCCACTATCTTCAGCCTTACATGAAACACTATCATCACAAACCTGAAACCACATCCACAGGTACGTAGGTAATGCGGTAACGGGCTCGGTCTACTTGGTTCCTAGATTGATTCAATGGAAAGATTGGGGTCAGTGCCAGATATGCACGCTACACTATTGATTGTATTCAAGCCTCTTTTGTATTCATAAGGTCTCTCTTTTTAACCCGTACTTCATTCTCAATCGAGTCTGCCTCTCTCAACAAGATTCACTGTGAATCCGGTCATCATGAAGCATATCTGTCCAATGGTCTCTTAGGCATAGCTTAGCTAGATGGTTCTCAATTAAGGTTGAAGGTTCACCTCTCCATTAGTCATCCGAGTGCACCCGGCCCGAGCAGCCTTCATCCTACCCAAAATTTGTGGTCTTAGTATCTACGGCTTTGGTTGCTATCCCCACGAGGAGAAAAGAAAAAAAAAGAGAAGAAAAGGGTAAAGGGGTCTGCTAGGTTGAAAACCCGAAAGGGCGGCCTAGGCAAAAGTTAGGACAAGCCTGCTAGGTCGAAAACCCACATGGGCGGCCTAGGCAAAAGTTATGGCTAAAGGAGAAATGGGGATAGCAGTTAATGACAAGGGGAATCCATGGGGTAGACAACTTCGTTTTGAAAACGATTTACTTGGGTAGTCATGGATAAGCACCTGGGCACATTACCCCCATCTTTTGTCAAATGGGTATTCACTTGTCCATCCACCTTACTCTGATTAGACAATTTGCCCATCAAAACCTTTTTGACAAGGAATTCTTACCTTGGGGTCCGAGCTAGAATTTGAAATGAATTGGTTCATAGTCATTGGGTGTCTTTTTTCTTTGAGGCTTTGGGTTTTTTAATGGGATAACTCGCTTTTTGTCAAACTGCTTAACTCTCAGCTTAGCTCGAAGGATTTTTAATACTCATGCATCATACCAGGGGCATTCACATTCGAGTGCACTACGTCTAAAGTAGAAAGTACATACATCCAAACATGCATGTAGAAGTAGATGGCACTTGCATCAAAGGGGAAAGGGGAGAGAAAAGAGAGGAAAAGAAGAGGGAAGAGGAAGAGAGGAAGACATGAAGAGAGAAAAAAGGGAAAAACATGTCATAAGTACTTGCATCTAAAAGACAAGCATGTAGAAGTTAGGGGCATCCCCATGCATTGAAAAGACGCCACACTTAGACATGATCATGCATCACTCACATGTAGGACATGAATTCCTAGATAAGGTAGACTTGGTTGAGGGTAAGGGGTCAACAAAGGTGACAACACAATGAATCCATCACTTAATGTAGACTTACATTTCCTAAGGTTGTTAGTTGAAGGGGCATGGCATGAACAAATCTTGTAGATAATGAGATTTGTAGACAAGGGGCATGTCATGCCTTGTTTCTCTGACTCGTCAAGTCGACAACACGCAATAAAGGCACATCTACCTTGAGAATTAGACCTGCATCATGACATTAAGGGCACGGCGGGCCCGTAATCCGGTTTAATGAGGTTGCAAGGGGCATGCTATCCCGTCGTTGGAGTTAACTTTCCGGGACACGCTACCCCACGCGGATTTGAGATTTGCTTGGGGCATGTTTGATGTGTGCATATTTTACACACATCTTGAGGTTTATTTTATGATCTTTGTCTCACTTTTAGTATTTATTTATTTATTTTCTAGCATTATATTTTTTTATTCTAATAAATCTCTTTCCTAGTGCGTATAGATCTTTTTGCAGGAAATAAAGAATTTTATAGTGTCTTGCATTTAAATCAACAAATTTGGGCTTTCTGGAAGAATTAGTCACAAGATTGGTGACAGATCATTTTATAAGGAAATTTGGGCTTGCAAATGCAAGTGGACTTGGCCGAAACCTCACGTGGCTTCTCCACTTTTGCAGCCTAAGAAAACAAATTGGCCGAATCCTATCTCAAGCAAGCAACACGTGGTCATCCAAGTTTAAAGAAAGGGAGTTACAAATCAAATCCACAAAAGACCAAGTCTAGCCACCTGCTGCAATTAGTTGGCGCATGAAATGGTCTTGGACCAGATTCTATTCCTTGATTCATGCATTCGATTCAAGCCACAATTGGTCCCCTCCATCCACTATAAATTCATGCAAGCAACAAGCCAAAAGGGGAGGCTTGGAGTTCGTCACCTTTATTCTAGTCGAGGATTTTATTTCTTTGTACTTTTTCGTTTCGGTGTCAAACACTTAGTTTCTTGGGAATTAATACAAGTGAAGAGGTTATTCATCAATTCAAGGTTGGCTTACTTATTTATTTACTTATTTATTTAAGTTTTACCTTGGAATTAAATGATGCCTTCTCTTGATTTTATTTCTTCTCAAATTATGTCTAGCTAATTTTCTAATCTAGGACTAGGAGATGATCTTGTCATTATTTTCATGCATATTTAAGTAAAATATTATTTTTTTAATTATTCTTCTTTGATCTGGTCATTGATGCTTAATTAAATTAGTTGTCTGATCAATAATTAGCTTAAATTCATAATAGAAGATTGTTAAGTGACAGCGTAAGTTTCCTATAGAAAACCTTAGACCGGGCTTTAGGAACCGACCTCAGGAGGGGCGTGCTTTCTATTGGAGACTTAAAGGTAAGAACTTAAAGCTCTTAATTTATTTCAATACTGGCAGAATGGATAGTGGAGATAAGTTAGGAAGGGGTTTTACGGCTTACGGAAGTAGGCTATTGATCTAGTTGAGTTTACCAGTTCTTTCAAGGAAGAGTATTTTTAGGATTTAATATCACACAGGCAGGTCATGTAGTGACAGAACACGGCTTGGTTTGCACTTAATTGCATGGAAGTTGTGGCAAGGGATTCCCCGAAGTCCTAGGTGTTTTTTATTTATTGTCATCTCGTTTTTTACTATTCTTTGCTGTTTACTTGTTTACTTATTTGCTCCACTCAATCGACTCCTCTTCGAGGGTTTATTTTCTAGATAATCGCGTGTCACATTGTTAATAGTACTTAGCAAAGATCCTTGTGAGACGACCTTAGTACTACAACACCCTGTATACTTGCAGGAGGCTATCAATGTTACGTCGTGAGGTTTGAACCAATTGTTGGGGGATGCTACCATGCTTTGATCGATTGACTCCCAGGGTCACGGCGGGCCCATTTATTTGATTATGACTAGGAAGGGTAGATCACCCATTTGGCCAAGGTTTGGGACAATCAGGATGATTGTGGGCTAGGGGCACGCTAGACCACGACTAGATGATGCTGGGGGCATCATGCCCCATGTTGAGAAAATCAAACCAGGGGTATGATGTGCCCGCATTTAGGTAAAGGGCATCTCACCTCGTTTCTAGCTCGTATGTCTCAATGGGCACAACACACACTATTTCTTTCAAACCAAGCTAGATGACATAGGGGCATGGGATCCAGACAATTCAACCATGGAAGAACCTGTGAGGCAAAACCTAGCCTAGAACCTGAGAGCATGAGGGAACCTAGTCAAGAAAGCCAAAGACCCGGTCATTGCACCTCAAAAGAGAACTAGTAAATCCATGAGGTGAGCAAACACAAACCAGTAGGACAATGAGAGAATAGGAGATACCCAGAGAGGAGTGAACCCCTGAAGCCAGGTCCCAGCACCTGCAAGCTGTGATATGAGAGGAACCATGTAAGGAAGCCAAGAGGACCAGATCCGAGAACACCAATAAGCCAAACACCTAGACGACCTTGCCATGAAAGAGAACCGATAAGACAATGAGAGAGCCTAAAACCGGGACACAGCTCCCGCAAAACCGAGAGATGAGGGGAGACCAGACACGAGGGAATTCGGATGAGAGAAAACCCTGAGAGAAATCAAACTTAAGAGACACATGCCCAGAAGCCGGGACGTGGTTCCTGCAAACCTTGAGATCCAAACCAAAGCTGGGAGGCGACTCCTACAAACCGTGAGACATATGAGCCAGAAGTCGGGATGTGGCTCCCTCAAACCATAGGATGAGATGATTCTCGACGACCGAGCCACGAAGTGGCACCTTTTTTATGAGAGATGTAAGGGCACGTGATGCCCAAGGTATAGACAACACAGTCGCGAAGCGACATCTTAGACGATGATAAAGGCATGAGATGCCTAGAGACTAGATAACCAGGCCGTGAGACGACATTTCTGACGAAAGTCAGTGGCAAAGCCACTTGGGATGAGATGATTCCTAAATCGAAACCTAGTTGGCAAGGATGGGACTATTCCTTGTCAACAATCTGATAGATGAGATGATTCTATCACCTCGGGATGAGATGATTTCCGAGACATGGGATGAGATGATTCCCAAAATCGAAACCGAGTTGACAAGGATGGGACTATTCCTTGTCAACAATCCGATAGATGAGATGATTCTATCGCCTCGGGATGTGTTGATTCCCAAGACCTGGGATGAGATGATTCCCAGATCAAAACCTAGTTGACAAGGATGGGACCATTCCTTGTCAACAACCTAATAGATGAGATGATTCTACCACCTCGGGATGAGATGATTCCCGAGACCTGGGATGAGATGATTCCCAAATCAAAACCTAGTTGACAAGAATGGGACAAATCCTCATCAACAACCCAATAGATGAGATGATTCTATCGCTTCAAGATGAGATGATTCCCAAAAACGTGGGATGAGATGATTCCCAGGATCCGAGGGCCAGTCCTTCAAAACTACAACATGAGATGATTCCTGAAGAGGAGCAAGGGATGCTCCGAAACTTGGCACACACCACACATTTATCAATTAAATTTGGTGGTTCCTATCTTACGTCGTTTTGTCCTTGGTTCCTAAGGACTCATCAGCGAGGGGCATCTGTGAACGCCCAAATTTGACCCACGAATTTGCCACAAAAATTAAGTTCTAAACATGTTCGAACTTAGGGTTAATGAGATGATTTGATCCTAGGAGTAAGGCACGTCAGGAATTTATTTTAGTGGAAATAATACATTTTGGTAATTTGAGCCTTTGTATATTGGAATATTAGGATTAATGAGATGATTTAGGGTAAAATATATAATAAGGTTTATTTACACTGAAATGTGTTTATTTCATTATTTGGGCCTTTTTCTATCTTTAATCCAATTTTAATGAGATGATTTATCTTTGGGTTGAGGATGGGTTTAAGGGCCCAAATTAATGAAGTCTCCAGAGTTTAATTAGCCCACAAACACTTTACTTGCAAACTAATTTTGGTTCTGATTTTCGTGGAAAATCATAATCAAATCACCCTTTAATTGGTAAATGTGTTTTTGGAATGATTTTGCTTAAAATGGGTGTTAATGTGTAATCAATCAGTTATGGAATGATTTTGAGGAGTAGTAATCAAGTAATTGAGTGATTCTGGGTTGATTAGGGGTTGATTACGCTGTAGGATCAATTCAGGGCTGAATTAGGGGGATTGGGGGTTCGAAAATGGAAAGAACTGGTGACACGCGGGGTGACCGGCGGTCCTCGACTATCGCCAGGTGCTGGCGGTCATCCTCACATGACTGCCGGCACTGGGGGTCTTATAAAAGGTGACCGCGGGCAGCGGCGGTCATAAGTGCCCAGATCCCCCGATTTTCTCCGATTTTTGTTTCTAATTCGATCTACGCGGTTTTGGACCAGATTTTCGGGCATATTCTTCACCATTAAGCAGGTCCATGCCCCTAGGCTTCCAGAGCACTATAAATAGGACCCCTCACACACAATTCAGAGGGGGAATCTCTCATTACACACACACCTCCCATAAGCTTTGTTTGCTTGGAGAAACTCTACTTCTTCAAGCCTAGAAACACTTTTAGGGCAGAAACTCTGGAGGAATTTCGTGGGAAAGCATCAAGAAGAAAGCCAGCAAGAGAAGAAACTCTGGAGGAATTGCACAAGGTTTCGACCTAACACGGATGGGTGCCTAACACCTTCCCTTCCGTGACGAACCCCCAATCCCATGTCTTTTGTTCGCCATGACCATGTAGCCTAAAGGAGTCATGATAACATCTAAATGTTAGTGTTTTTATGATGGTTTTGAATGGCTTTTACTATGTATTCTTGGTCGATTATGTGTAAAATCTTTATATTATTGTGTGTTTTCATGCATTGTGTCAATTAGTACTTTAATTTTTCTGATTAAGTGTTTTTATCAGGAATTATCGTTTTTAATAAAGAATGGAAGCTTTTTAAACAAGTTTGGAAACTAGGCCCAATTTAGGAAACTTTCTGCAGTGAGCACAACCAACTATTTTGAAGATTTCGGGAGTTCTAGGCATTGAAATTAATTGAGACCAACTCGAGACAAAACTAGACTTCCAGAGATTTCAATCGATTAAATTTCATAATTTGTGGACGTGTCTAAAAGGAGCAGTAATTATTATAATCCATCCCAGGATGCAGATTTGTTTGTGCCAACCCAGGCTCAGTTGTCCGCAATATCTTGAGCTACAGAAGTCCAATTGAAGATTTCTTTTTATGGAAAGAAAGCTGAGAGAATTATCTAGAACTTTCTACAAGAGCTCAACGCCCAGTTAGGACGTCTTCTAGGAGTTAAGTGGCATACAAATTTCGGGTCAGAAAATAGGCAAAAGTCCAACTTAGAGTGCAAGTCAAGAATTCAATTTTGATTCAAAGAAGGAGAGCCCCACCGACTTCCAGTAGCTAAAAACAGTATAAAAGGACCCCCTAGGTCGACATATTCAAGAGACAGAAGTCAAAAGGCGAAGATCTGCCAAATTGGTTAGTTATTAGGTCACACACACTAGTAGGGTTAGGGTTTTCACTCTTTTAGATCCTCTAGGTGGTGCCGAATTCCTTATCCAATTTCAAAGGTTATTCCCCACAATAATTTAACATTTTTGCAGCAAGATTTGAAGATTTAGAGTCACAGAATCACCAGTCCAAATGCAGCAGAAATCGTCACCAGAGGAGCACAAGTCGACGCCATCATCACCAACACAAATCGGCTACCCGACTTCACCACTCTCTCTTTTATTCGATTTTTTTTTCTGTTTAACTGTTTACTTTATGAATTCTTGTGAGATATTGATGATTTGCTATTTTATTATGATGAACTAATTCTCTAGTCTAGGATTAGGGATGTAGCCAATTACTTCTATGGTTTTATTACATATGGTTTGATGTTTATTCAATTGATTGTGTTGATTGTTCAATCTATGTGTGCCGAATTTATTATCTACTTTGGATTGATTCTTATTGATTGCAACATGCGAGAGCTGCATGATTTATATAATGATACATAGAAGAACATAGATTGATTGATGCTAAAATATGCGAGAGCTGATAGTTTCTTAGGGCTTGATTGATTGTTTTGTGCTTAATGAGTTTAGTATTGATGTTAGGCTATGCGAGAGCTAGGTAGTAATCTTTGCTGAATATTTGATTCAACATGCGAGAGCTGAAGATTAAGACATTAGAAAAAATTGACCACAATCACACATCAATAGGAGAAATCGACATCCATGCATAATAAACCTAGATAGTAATTGTATGAACCCCGATTTCCTATATTGTTTTAGATATTGATAGAACTTCACTTTAGATTAAGTCTGCGATTTTATTTCTTTTTATTTGTTAGTTTCATCACCCTACACCATCTTTTATTTGATTTGCCTAGATAATCGTAAGTTGTGACATTAGGTAGTACTTATTTCCCTTGTTCCGTGGATCGACCTTGATTAGACTACTACACTACATAGTACACTGTGCGCTTGCAATTAACAATCGTTGCGTTTACTCGTGAGTTATTTGTGTGTCATGTTGTGAATTGATCAAGAATTATAAATTTGAAAAAATCACGCATAAATAAAACGCATGAAGCTTTTCTGGCGCTGTTGCCGGGGAACAAACGATTTTAATACTATTGAGATTGCAGCTAGATTACTGAGATCGATTTTGGTTGATGCCCAAGATGAGACGCGGTGCTTCATCGAGTCCAATTCCTGAGATCAATCCGGAGATCGAGAGAACTTTACACAAGCAGCTACGCGCGAACAAGCGAAAGCAGAAGCAAGTCGTAGAGCCTGTGGAATTTCTTCAAGACACTGAAATAGAAGAGGAAGCAGAAGTTGTAGCAGATAATTTCGAGACAGTCATCATGGCAGAAGAAGGAAACAAGACATTGCATGACTACGCAACACCGAGTTTGGATATTGTGCAGTCGAGCATTGCAAGGCCAGCGATCAATGCCAACAATTTCGAACTGAAGACGGCACTCATTCACATGGTGCAACAGGAAAAATTTGGAGGCTTGGATAATGAGGTCCCGAATCAACATCTACAAACGTTTACGGAGATTTGTGATTTGATCAAGAACAATGGGGCGACTGATGATGCAATTCAACTTCGTCTATTCCCGTTTTCTTTGCAAGGCAAGGCTAAGAAGTGGTTGAAGTCAGGAGCAGCTGGAAAATGCAAGACGTGGGAGGAGCTTTCAAAGGCTTTTCTTGCCAAATATTATCCACCTGATAAAGCAGCACGTACCCGGAGCAAGATTACATCATTCACTCAATACGATGGAGAAAGTTTTTGTGAAGCATGGGAACGTTACAAGGATCTTATTCAAGGATGCCCACAACATGGATTACTCGAATGGCTTGTAGTTCAATCGTTCTTTAATGGTTTAAATGAGCCTTTGTGCATGAGTTTGGATGCAGCTTCAGGAGGGGCATTCATGGCGCAAGCACCAGATGTGGCGTATCAGAAGTTGGAGACGATGGCGAGTAATAGTTACCAGAGCTTTTCACGATCAAACAACAAGCGAGTAGCTTGAATTCTGGAAGTGGAGATAGTGACAATGCTTAATTCGAAGCTAGATTCTTTGAGTCAGCAGGTGAAATCATATGTTGCTGCTATTATGCCGAGTTTAATTTGTGATAAATGTGCAGGTGCTGGACACAATTCAATGAATTGTCCGACCGGAGACGACATGACGATTGAGCAGATGAATTACATTCATCAATGCCAACAACAACGAGGACCCTACACCAACACATACAATCCGGAATGGAGGAATCATCCTAATTTCTCATGGAGAAGAGCAACCCGAAGCAGCAAGGCAACTTTCAAAGGAATGATTATGGGCAGAAGAGTTCAAGCATGCAATTTTCGAAGAATCAAGACATGGATCTTACTTCTATGATGAAAGCCATAATGGAGACTCAACGTATGCAAACAGAGATGATGCAAGGATTCAACAATCGGATGGCGAATATGGAGACTCACTTGAAGATGCTTGAGACGCAACTTGCGCAGCAAGAGGCAATTGTGAGGACACCAGGAAACCTACCGGGACAGCCCACAGTTAATCCGAGAGAGCAAGTCAAGGCTGTAGCACTTAGAAGCGGCAAGCAATTAGATGATCCCTATCCACCTAAAGAAGAAGAAGCCGACACCATCATTAAGAAAGAAGAAGAAGATGAGCAACCGAAAGTAGAGAAGCAGTTACCTAAAAAGGGAGCAGAGGAAAAGAAGCAAGAGCAAGAGAAGTGGATTCCCAAGTGGAAGCTAGCGAAGCAGAAAAGAGAGCAACCGAAGGAGATATGGCCTGAAGTCAAAGCTTATAAACCACCGGTTCCATTCCCTCAGCGACTTCAGCAGGGCAAAAAAGACGAACAATTCGGGAGATTTCTTGAACATTTAAAGAAATTTCATATTAATGTTCCATTTACTGAAGTGATTTCTCAAATGCCTGCTTATGCTAAATTTCTCAAGGAAATTCTATCCAGGAAAAGGAAGCTAGAATATTACAAGACAGTGGCTTTGACGGAGGAGTGCAGTGCAATCCTGCAGAATAAGCTGCCGCCGAAACTGAAGGACCCTAGAAGTTTCTCTATTCCTTGCAATATTAGTTATATGTGCATTGAGCGAGCTCTATGTGATTTGGGAGCCAGTGTTAGTCTTATTCCGAAGCGAATTGCTGAGATGCTAGATATTGGAGATATGAAGCTAACTACCATCTTTCTTCAGCTTGCGGATCGATCTGTCAAATATCCAGTGGGGATATTGGAGGATATTCCAATCAAGGTTGGGAAGTTCTTTGTACCAGTCGATTTTGTGGTGCTCGATATGGAGATTGATTTTCAAATGCCGATTATTCTTGGGAGGCCGTTCTTAGCTACTGGTGGAGCTCAAATTGATGTCCGTGATGGAAAGCTTACTTTAAGGATTGGGAATGAGAAAATCGAGTTCAATGTCTTTCGTGCAACCGAAGGACCACTTGAAGAAGACAGTTGTTTCCGAGTTGATTTTATTGATGATGCTGTGAAAGAAGTGAGGAAAGTAGCAAGTAGTGATGATCCACTTTTGAATTTTCTGGTGACGAGTGGCACTACTGAAGATGACAATTTGGAGATCGCCCAAAGTGCAGAAATTTTGCAATCCACGCCACCATTGGAAGCGACCGAAGTCAAAAGCTTTGAGTTGATTAGAGAAGAAAAGAAAGACGATGTTCGGAGCGCGCCAAAGGTAGAGCTGAAACCATTACCATATAAGCTACGGTATGCATTCTTAGGTCCCGGCTCTACATATCCTGTTATCATTAATGCCGAGTTGAGTGAAGTAGAGGAGGAGATGCTACTTGATGTGCTTAGGAAGCATAGAAAAGCAATTGGATATTCTATTGAGGACTTGAAAGGAATTAGTCCTACATTCTGCATGCTTCGGATTTTTCTTGAGGTAGGTAGCAAACCGAGCATTGAAAGTCAAAGGAGGCTTAATGAGAATATGAAGGAAGTTGTGAAAAAGGAGATTCTTAAGCTTCTTGATGCAGGAATTATTTATCCGTTATCTGACAGTGAATAGGTAACCCCAGTTCACGTGGTACCGAAGAAAGGAGGAATGACAGTGGTCAAGAACAAGGATGACGAGTTGATTCTTACGAGGACTGCTACAGGATGGAGAGTGTGTATTGATTATAGGAAGCTGAACAGTGCTACGCACAAGGATCACTTTCCACTACCGTTTATTGATTAAATGCTTGAGCGACTGGGTAAGCATTCTTACTATTGCTATTTGGACGGATATTCGGGATTCTTTCAAATACCTATTCACCCAAATGATCAAGAGAAGACGACGTTCACTTGTCCGTATGGAACTTTTGCTTATCGACGGATGCCTTTTGGGCTGTGCAACGCACCAGCCACTTTTCAGAGATGCATGATGGCTATTTTCTTTGACTACATAGAGAAGATTATGGAGGTTTTCATGGATGACTTTTCCGTCTACGGGAAGACATTTGAGGATTGTTTATCTAACCTATCGAAGATACTTACAATGTGAGGAGACTAATTTGGTGCTTAGTTGGGAAAAATGCCATTTTATGGTACAAGAAGGAATTGTTCTTGGACATTTAGTTTCCGAACGTGGGATTGAAGTAGACAAAGCCAAGATAGATGTGATAGAGACCTTACCTCCAACGAATTCAGTCAAGGCGATTCGCAGTTTTTTTGGACATGTCGGATTTTACAGAAGATTCATTAAGGATTTCTCAAAGGTAGCCAAACCTCTTACTAATCTCTTGAATAAAGATGTGCCTTTTGTCTTTGATGAAAACTGTATAGAAGCATTTGACAAGCTAAAGAAGGAGCTGATTTTAGCACCCATCATTCAACCCCCTGATTATTCACCCGGCGCAGTCTTAGGACAACGCCGAGATGGGAAGATGCACGCCATTTATTATGCAAGCAAGACTCTAGATGATGCTCAAGTTAATTATGCAACTATGTAGAAGGAGTTATTAGCTGTTGTATTCACAATTGACAAGTTCAGGAGTTACCTTTTGGGTTCCAAGGTGATTGTTCACATGGACCATGCTGCATTGAAGTACTTGCTCCAGAAGAAAGATGCGAAACCACAACTTCTTCGATGGATTCTTATGTTGCAAGAATTCGACCTAGAGACCAAGGACAAGAAAGGAATGAAGAATTTAGTTGTTGATCATTTATCAAGATTGCAATTGGAGAAAGACGAGAAGCAAGAAAAGGAGAAGCCGATCAATGACGCACTGCCGGACGATTACCTCGCCACGGTCAATGCGATTCCCACAAAGAAACCTCCTTGGTTTGCCGAGTTTGTTGATTTTCTATATCGCTTGGGATACATTCCTGTTAGCCTAAACATGGGTCTAATACTTTAATTAGTGTTAATCCATAATTAACCATGTTTAGTGTGTTGATATATTATGATTTTGATGACTAACAAACTGGATTAGATGTTTGCCATATATACTTGTGTTGAGTTTTCTCGCAGGTTGGTTTTCAACTTGGTTTCTCAGCTTGGTTTTAGAAGAAACCACACCTGTCTGTCAACATCGTGGTCCCAACTGCAAGTGGCCAAGTGGTCCTAATGGTCCATACAGCAATTAAGGTCAACTCCCAACTACTCCAATGGGCAGAGAAAATGGTCCAACACTGGAGAGAAGTCTTCAAACCTTGTCTCTCACCTCTCTTTGATCAATTATGAGAAGGGGACCATGTGGTCCACACTTATGGTCCCGGATTGCTAAAAATGGAATGCTTTCAAGTAATTGAGCTGCAAAGAGAGTGGACTTCCTGAAATGAACCCAACACCAGCTACTGGATTGTGGAGTCAACTCTGAAGGCTGATTTGTACCACATAGCCGTTGGATGAAGAGCTGAAGAGTACTTTAGAGCCGTTGGATGAAGATCTTCCTACCTACCCCCACCAACTCAAGCACTATATAAGGAAGGTCATTGCATATCTTTCTTCCTTAACCCAGCCATTTGAAAACGTGCTATTGAGTTGTTTTTTGAGCTTACACCTACTGAGTTCTTGCTGTTCTTGAAAGCTTTGAATTTGTGCTTAATCTTGTTCTCCAAGTTCTTACAAAGGGTAGAGTGTTTAGGCAAGACTAGTGTAGTATTGTTGGGTCCTCAAATCAGGGTTTTGATTTGAGTAAAGGTTAGGGTTCAGCCTGGGAAAAACTTGTAAAGGTTAGAGCTTAGCCTGCAAAAGCTTGTGTGTGTAAAGGTTTGAGCTTAGCCTGCAAAAGCTTGGTTTCTGTAATCGGTTAAGGCTGATCCCGCAAAAGCCTAAGATAGTGAGAGTTTCTAAAATCCTAAAGGAAGGGCCTTTAGGTAGTGGAGGTACCTGGTGAGGGGGAACCACTATAAATCACTGTGTCATCCTTTCTCTCTTCTGTTTTTCTTTACCTTTGTGCATTTTACACAGATTTGCTCTGTGTGTTTGTGGTTCGTGAAGAAACCACTTGGTTCCTTAAAGTGGTTCCCTAGAAACCAACTCAGAAACCAACCTCGATTGAAGGGTAGCCTGATTCACCCCCCCCCCCCCCCCCCCCCCCTCTCAGGCCTATTCTGGGCAAACAATTGGTAGCGGAGCTTCGTCCTCTGTATAAAGGAGTAACATCCAGAGGCAAAGATCATGGCTTATGAGGGAAATAGCATCAACAAAGCACCCCACTTCGATGGTGCAAACTTTGATTACTGGAAGTTCAGAATGAAGATCTTCCTTGAAGGCAAAGATCTGAAGATGTGGAACATAGTACAGCATCCTTATGCCAGGCCACTGAGGGACATGCAGTTCTGGTCAGAAGAGGAGCTCAAAAAGGCTAAGCTTGATGCTCAAGCCAAGAATGTCCTTCTTTGTGGAATAAGTGAGAGTGAATTTCAAATAGTCAGATCTTGTGAAACTGCCTATGAGATCTGGAGGCTTCTATGTGTCACTCATGAAGGCACAAACCAAGTGAAGGAGTCAAGGCTCAATCGTCTCATGAGGGACTATGAATTGTTTCAGATGGTTTCTGGTGAAACCATACAGGAGATGGATACTCGCTTCACAATTATGTGCAACAGCCTCGCAACTCTTGGGAAGGTTATCACACACAGAGAAAAGGTTGCAAAGGTACTTAGGTCTCTACCTAAGGAGTGGGAGCCCAAGGTTACTGCCATAGAAGAAGCTCAGAATTTGAACACTCTCACCTATGATGAGCTGATTGGCAAGCTTATAGTGCATGGTTCCAAGTTTGAAACCAAGGAACCGAAGAAGAAGGACCTGGCCTTAAAATCCCATGAATCTGGTGATGAAGATAGTGACTCCGATGTGGCACTTCTTTCCAAAAGGGTTGTAAGATATCTCAAGATGAAAAAGCAGCAAAAGAGTAGAAGTCCTAGAGGTGTGAAGATTGAAGAACCAAAGAAAGATCCTCTAATCTGTTTTGGCTGCAACCGACCTGGTCACATTAAAGCTGAATGTCCACATCAGAAGAAGAACAGATATGACTCTTCAAAAACCAAAGGGAAGAGGGCTATGGTCGCTTGGGATGACTCGGATTCTGAAAGCGATTCTGAAATAGAAGAAGCTGTGAACCTTTGTCTGATGGCTCAAGAAGAATCTGAGGTATTTGATGCTCCTGACTTTACTTTTGATGAATTACAAGATGCTTTTGGTGAATTGCATGATAAGTATAAGCAAGTGCTTAAAAAGAATAGTGCATACAAGAAAAGAATTGAGATTCTTGAATATGATGCTGAAGCTCATAGAAATGCATATGAAAAGCTTAATCTTGCTCACACCGAAGCTCTGAAATCTTGTGAAACTTTGAAAGTTGATAAATTTGCTATCCAAAATGCTCATGATGAACTTGAAAAGAAAATTGCTTGCAACATTGCTACTTGTGAAAAATTGCTGAAAGAAAACGATATGTTAAATAGGAGTGTTGAAGATCTAAAGTGTTCTCTTGAGAAATTCACTAAAGGAACAGATAGTTTAAATCTTCTGCTAGGACAGCAAAGACATTCAGTGCAGAAAGAAGGAATAGGTGCTACTCACATGGTTTTTAACAAACCAAGCTCTACAAACCATGTGGTTTTTCACAAACCAAGTCCACCGATGAAATTTGTTAAGGCTGGGTCTAGTCAACCATATAGACCAAGGATGAACATGCATATGCACTCACATCACTCTGAAGCACCACATATTACCTGTCATTTCTGTGGTAGAGTTGGTCATGGCATTAGGTCTTGTTGGTTCAAGAAACACAACTGTCATGTAAAGTATGTGTGGGTTCCGAAAGGAACCAAGCCTAACCCTGAAGGACCCAAATCAGTTTGGGTACCTAAAACTTGATCATGCTGACAGGAAAACAGGGATGAGTGGATCTTGGACAGTGGTTGTTCAAGGCACATGACAGAGGACTCTTTCATGTTCTCATCCCTTACTGAAAAGGACCGAGGTAATGTAACTTTTGGTGATATGTCAAAAGGTAAAATTCTTGGTTTCGGTGATATTAATTCTTGTCCTGCTATTGAGCATGTCTAACAGGTTGATAACCTCAAATATAACTTGCTAAGCATCAGTCAATTATGTGATAAAGGGTACAAAATTATATTTGAAGCATCCAGATGTTTGGTCACTAACAGAAACCAAGTGGTTTTTGTTGGAAAGCGAAAAGGTAACATATACTCTATCAACCTAAATGATGTGGCTAATCCTGATTTCAAGTGTCTAAGTGCTAGAACAGAAACCCCAACTCTATGGCATAGAAGTCTTGGTCATGCAAATTTGGAGCTAATTTCAAATCTGTCCAAAAAGGAGTTGGTGAGAGGACTGCTAATGCTCAAATATGATAAAGAAACCCCAAGTAGAGCATGTTAGCTGGGAAAACAGGTTAAAAGTTCCTTTAAACCTACACACACTATCTCTACATCTAGACCACTTGAATTATTGCATATTGACTTGTTTGGTCCCATGAGAACCATTAGCTTAGGTGGTAAAAGTTATGTTCTTGTGGTGGTTGATGATTATTCTAGGTACACATGGGTTGTATTTCTTGCTCAAAAGGATCATGCATGTTATGAATTTGGTACTCTTGTTAGGAAAGTACAAAATGAAAAAGGCTATAAAATTTCGAAAATTAGAAGTGATCATGGAGGTGAATTTGATAACCTTGTCTTTAAACACTTCTGTGAGCAAAGTGGTATTGAACACACCTTCTCGACTCCTAGAACGCCTCAACAAAATGGGGTAGTTGAAAGGAAGAATCGAACTTTGCAAGAAATGACTAGAACTATGCTTAATGAGCATAAGTTACCTGCATATTTCTGGGCAGAGGGTGTAAACACAGCATGCTACATTCTAAATAGAGTATCCTTATGTCCTTTAATTGAAAAGACCCCTTATGAAATATGGTTTGATAAGAAACCAAGCATCAGTTACTTTCGTGTTTTTGGGTCTAAATGTTATATACTTAATACTAAGGATAACCTTGACAAGTTTGATGCTAAATCTGATGATGGTGTTTTCCTTAGGTATTCACTTACTAGTAAGGCATATAGAGTGTATAATAAAAAAACCTTGGTTGTAGAAGAAACCATGCATGTTGTATTTGATGAAATTGACCCTTGTGATGAAAGTGATGATATAGATACTGACATAGCATCTGATAAGCAACCACATATTGTCAATCGTGAGAATTCTGTGGAAGAGGAGGATGAACCACCTGTGCTGGCACCACCTACACCTTCTGTGTAGGAACCAAGAGTGGAACCAAGCGTCCAACCACGCCTGGAACCAGTGATCCAACCAAGTGGTTCTGGTGAAGAACCAAATGTTGCAGAACAAGGATCAACTTCCCATGGAAACATTAGGGTACCCAGGGGATATACAACTGATGTTATCCTTGGTGATCTAAATAAAGGAGTGACTACCAGATCCTCACTGCACAATATCAATTCGCATCTTGCATTCCTCTCTCAAGTTGAACCCAAAAGTGCAAAAGAAGCCATTCTTGATGAGAATTGGATTATGACAATGCAAGAAGAGTTGAACCAATTCAAAAGAAGCAAAGTTTGGGAGCTTGTGCCAAGACCACTTGAACATCCAGTCACTAGTACCAAATGGGTCTTCAAAAATAAACTTGATGAATCAGGTGTTGTGGTAAGAGACAAAGCAAGGTTAGTTGCTCAAGGGTATAATCAAGAAGAGGGTATTGATTATAATGAGACCTTTGCTCCTGTTGCTAGATTAGAGTCCATTCATATGCTACTTGCATTTGCATCATATAAATCCTTTAAACTATATCAAATGGATGTTAAGAGTGCATTCTTCAATGGATATATTCTAGAAGAAGTATATGTTGAACAACCACCTGGTTTTGAAAGTCATGAACATCCTGAACATGTATTCAAGCTTAAAAAGGCATTATATGGACTTAAGCAAGCACCTAAGGCTTACTTGGTTTCTAAAGGTTTTTCTAGAGGAAATTTCGATTCAACATTGTTTGTTAAGTCTGAAAAACGTGATGTCATCATTGTGCAAATCTATGTTGATGATATTTTATTTGGTGCTACTAATGATCTACTTTGTAAGGAATTTGAAAGCCTCATGCACAGTGAATTTGAGATGAGCATGATGGGTGAGCTCAATTTCTTTCTGGGCTTTCAAGTTAAGCAACTTGATGGAGGTATCTTCATCAATCAAGCTAAGTACACTCGTGA